>JANBXA010000734.1:23380000-23600000 GCA_030556225.1 Cricetiscus sungorus
TTGAGTCAGAGAGTGGCATGGTAAGGTGTTCAGACCAGCAAACACTTGAATGGCAGACTCATGAAGCTGTGAACTCTTCTGATTCGTGGGTAACAGGATCACTCCTGAACATACCTCTGGGATAGGCACGTGTGACCTTCATGACTCCTTCTACTCCATTGTCCTTGAAATCCCTAGTGTCACTGTCGTGCAAATACTTTACTGAGGGTGACCCAGTGCTAGGCACCAAGGAGCTCCCACCACAGAAAGACAGGGACTCAAACACAGATCCAGCCAGTTAAAGAGGTCCCTTCTGGGGAAAGCAACAGGAAGAGAGAGAGAACGTACTGTGGAACATAAAAATCTGCTTCCAGCTTCGGCCTGGAGGTTGAATGCATGTACTTATTGACACTTCTTATTAGTTCATTCCATCAAATATTTATCGAGTGCTGTCTGTATTCCAGGCACACTCTAGGCTCTGGATAAGGCGAGATACATACAGCAGACACATTCTCTGCCTTCCTGTGGAAGAAAGCAGGCAAAAAAAAAAAAAAAAAAAAAAAAATATGTAATGTGTCAGGCAGTGATAAATATTGGAAGGAGAGATAAAGTGAGATGAGAGGTATATAGAGAGTCATAAGAGGGTCTTCATTCATTCTTGAGGACTGGCGGGGGACAGCACTGCAATGAGGTGACATTTAAACAGAAGAGACATTTGAAAAATCAAGGAGCAAGCCATGTGGCTATGTTGGGAAGAAGCACCGTGATGCCTGTGTTGGGGTAGGTGGAGCGGGGGTGTGGGAGGGGAGGATGGGGACAGACACGACAGCACTGTGAAAACCCAGTGTCAAGAGCCATCTCCCACTGTCCCAGGTACAGCCAGGAAGACACTGGCTGTTACTGGATCGGAGCAGGAAGGAGAAAGTATATGACTAGACCAAAGACAGAGCAGAGGCAGATGTCTTAGGGAAACAGGAAAATGCTGGAGAGATTTGAGCAAGCAGAGACAGGATGTGACTGGCCTTTAAAAGGAGGGGTCTGGCTGCTGTGTGGAGAATTAACTGTCAGGAGTGCAAGTGTGGGGGTGGGCAGAAAAACCATTGGATGCCAGTGAGAGTCAACCCAGTTTTGGACGACTTGGGATGGCAGGGGTGAGGTAGGGGGTGAGAAATGTTGGATGGGGGGGGGATATAATCCTTTTAAGCCAAATTTTAAATATATATTATTTTATTGATGCATTGTGACAAAACATTTCAGCCAAGGGAACTTTTAGAAGAATTTATTTGGACATGACCGTGTCACATGAGGACACTTTCATGCAAGAATATACTGTACGTTGATCACACCCTCTGCTTGTCCCTATCGGTCCGTTTCCGCCCCTCCCACTTCCTTAGGCAGTTTTATTTATACTTCCACATTTGTGTCCATTTATGACTTCGTGACTGTATATAAAATCTAGGGCCATAGATGAGAGAAAGCACGCACTATTTGTCTTTTCAAGCCTGATTTAATCTACTTCACATGATTATCTCCAGTGCCATCCATTTTCCTGCAGACAACATAACTGCATTCTTCGCTGTGGCTGAAAAATAATCCTGTGTATGTTTCCACATATCTCTGTCCTCCATGTTTGGACATCTAGGTTGGTCCCTTTAGCCACAGAATCATGCTGTGGTGACATACTGATGTGCATGTATCTTTGTGACATGTTGACTTGGAGTCCTAGCAGTGAATACTACAGCTGGGTCCTATGGTAGATTTATTTTTGGCTTTTGGAGGAATCCCCATACTGATTTCCACAGTGGTTGTGTGATTCCTATCTCTACATTGGTGTGTACCAGGGTCCCTACCCTCCATATTTGTTGTGACTTGTGTTCTTCATGACAGTCACCCTGCTGAGGTAACAAAGAATCTCCATGTCATTTTAACGAGCATTTCCCTCTTGACTAGCAAGGTTAACAGTTTTTTGTTTTGTTTTGTTTTGTTTTGTTTGTGCTTATTTGCCGTTTGCATTATTTTATCTTTTGAAAACAAATTCCTTTGAGCTGGACTTCTCCTTCTCACTGAGCCAAATTCCTGGAATCCAGTTGTAGAGAGGGAGGAGTGATGAGCAAAGGGGTCAAGACTATGCTGGGGAAACCTACAGAAACTGCTGACCTGAACAAGGGGGAGCTCACAGACTACAGACTGACAACTGAGGAAACTGTATAAGGCTGAACCAGGCCCCTGAAAGTAGGTGTCAGTTGGGGAACTTGGGCAGCCTATGGGGCTGCTGGCCATGGAACCAGTTATTTATCCCTAGTGCACAAATGGGCTTTGGGAGCCCATTCCACATAAAGGGATACCCTCTCTGCCTAGATACAGGGGGGAGGGCCTAGGCCCCGCCCCAAATGATGTAATAGACTTTGATGATCCCTCACGGAAAGCTTCACCCTCCCTGGGGAGTGGATGAGGAATGGGATGGAGGCAGAAATGGGAGGGGAGGAGGGAGAGAGAACTGGGATTGGTGTGTAAAATAAGATTGTTTTTATTTAAATAAAAATTAATTTAAAAAACAACTCTTTTGTTGTTTTATTAGCCTACTTATTGATTTCTTGTGATATAGGGCTTATTCTTATTATTAGTAGCAATACTCAGTTTTCTATTGCTGTGATGGAGAACCATGGCCAAGACAACCTGTAGAAGAAAGAGCCTATTTGGGATTATAGCTCCAGAGCAGTAAGAGTCTTAGCAGTGAGATGTGTTGACAAGCATGGTGGCAGGAACAGGAAGCTGGGGGCTCCCATTTTGAACTGCCCCAAGCACAAAGCAGAGAGCAAGTGCATAGGGGATGGCGAGAGGCTCTGAAAATGCAAAGCCTATCCTCAGTGATGTACTTCCTCTGATAAGGTACAACTCCCAACCCTTCTCAAGTACCACCACCAACTGTGAGCCAAGTCGTCAAACGAAATCATCACATTATTTTTGAATCTTTTCTTCTTTTTCTGAGACTCACTGTATAGCCCCCCAGAACTTGCAGTGTAGACCAGGCAAGCCTTGAGTTTATGGAGATCTACCAGCCTCTGCCTCCCAAATGTGGGATTAAAGATGTCCACCACCATGCCTGTCCCCATTTTTACTCAGGTTTTTGTTTTGTTTTGTTTTTAGTTCCTTGTATATTCTAATACCAATCTTCTGACAGATGTATAGAGATGAATGTATGCTACTGCTCAGTCCCCCTTCTCCATTTTTATACACCTCAGGATCCCTGACCCAGGGAGTGGTCCTGCTCACAATGAAGACAGGTGAGACCCATGGCCCAGATGATTCTATAATCTATAAAGCTGACAATTAACACTAAATACTACAAGTAGGTGGAGGGGAGAGTGAGTGAGAGGGGTTGGGCATTCCAAGGTTCACAGTCTAACCAGCTGGAAGGAAGGGCAGGCCATTTCCTGAGTGGAGAAGGAAAAAAAAGTTCTGTGTGGACAGGTTAAGGGGTGCCTGGTAGACCCAAGTGCAAATGTCACATTAGCAGTAGATGACTCCAGTCCTGTCTGGAATTGAGTGAGGCTGCAGCCTCTACCAAGGAATTGTAAGCGTGGAGTTCAAGATAAAGTGTCTGGAGATGGGCTGGGGGTCTTCCAGCACATGGGAAGCAGGAAAAGACTGTCAGCCTCTGAAGCAAAAGCATAATAGTAAAACTCCTGGCTCAGTGGTGAACACTGCTTACAGGGTCGCAGTAATCCAGCTGGGAATGAGTATCTGAACCCAAAACTGTCCGTGTTATTATGTTAGAAGAAAGAGAAGGGATCTGTATATGGCTAATAATGCAAGTGACACAAGAACATCTGTGCAGGACAGTCCAAGAAAAGAATGTAGCAAATGCTAATCTAAAAATTACAAATAGATTAGCACTATAAAACACGGGGGAGGAGCCAGTGAGATGGCTCAGGGGATAAAGGTGTGATCTCCACTTAGTACCCTGAATCCACAAGACAGAAAGAAAGAAATGGATGCCCGGCAAGTTGCACTTTGACCTTCACACAAGTGCTGTGTTTGCATGCACATGGTCATACACAGACAAGTAAGTAAGTAAATAAATAAATGTAAAGTCAAATTTGAAATCAAAACAGAAAAGAAATACAGAAGCAAATGCCAGGATGAAGAACTAAGAGTTGAGGCAAGCTGTTGTGGTGCACGCCTTTAATCCCAGCACTCAGAAGCCATTTCTCTGTGAGTTCAAGGCTAGCCTGGTCTACAGAGTGAGTTCCAAGACAGGCTCCAAAGCCACAGAGAAACTCTGTCTTGAAAAAGCAAGAAAAACAAAACAAAAGAACTAAAAGTTGAAAGTGGCTTCTTTTGGGGAGTCAGAGTGAAGTAAAGAGCAATGCAGCATGACTACTACATCTTCATCATTATACTATCATCATCAATATCATTGCTACTGTCATCATGAAGCAGTGCCTCAGTATGTAAGCCAGGCTACCTTGTACTCATAGAGATCTGCCTGCCTCTGCCTCCTGAGTGTGCCACCACACAAAGCACAAGGATATACTTCTAAATGATGCTATTGGGGGCTGGAGAGATGGCCGCTCTTCCGGAAGATCCTACTTCAGTTCCCAGCATTCATGTCAGGGGGCTCATAGCTGCCTGTAACTCCAGCTCTAGGGGATCTGGTGCCTCTGGCCTCCTGAGACCTTGTACTAATGCTCACATATCCCTCCCATCCCCCCACATAGAGTACATCTACCATCTTCACTAGGGTTCCTATTGCTGTGATAGAACACCTTGATTATAAGAAACTCGGGGATAAAAGGGTTTATTTTTCTTAAACTTCCACACCCAGTCCATCATCAAAGAAAGACACAGCTGGAACTCGAGGCAGAGCCTGGAGGCAGAAACCAGTGCCAAAGCCATGAAGGAATGCTACTAACTTGCTTTTTTCTCTGTGGCTTGCCCAGCCTGCTTCCTTATAGCACCCAGGACCACCTGCCCAAGGGTGGTACTGCCCACAATAATTTGGGCCCTCCCACATTAATCATTAATCAAGAAAATGATCCACAGGGCAAGCTGGTGAAGAGTTTTCTCAACTGAGGCTCACTCTACCCAAATAACTCTAGCTTGTGTCAAGTTGATATTAAATTAATAACACAATCCTCCCCTTGTCAAATTGACAGACATGTCTCTTATAAAATTTGTAACTTTTTCTTTCTTGTTATAATATCATAATATACTAATATCAAAATATAACATATTATAATATAAAACATTCCAATTTTTTAAGTCCCACAGTCTTTACAAGTTCAAACACTGAAAGTTTGGTTTCTTTAAAACATACTGTCTCTTTCAAAGTTCAAGCCTCTCCAAAATATCCATAGCCTCTCTAAAATATCCAAAATCTCTATAGAAATTCAAAGTCTCTAGAAAATTCCAAGGTCTCTCAGCTGTGGGCTCCTGTAAAATCAAAAAAGTTAAATACCTTCTTATTTCAAGAGGGGAAAAAAACCAAGGTACAATAATAATTTGAAATTTTGAACCAGGCACAACGCAACTGGAACAGTATAAATAACTCAGTTTTTGTGTTGGTTTGATAAGAATGGCCCTGCCCCTATGGGCTCATAGTTTTGAACTCTCGGTCCACAGTTGATGGAACTGCTTGGGAAGGCTTAGGAGATGTGACCTTGTTGGAGGAGGTGTGCCGCTGGGACAGGCTTTGATGTTTCAAGTGCATTATGCTATTCCTAATGTCTCTCTCCCTCTCTCTGCCTCCTACCTGAGAATCAAATATGAGCTCTCACCTACTGCTCCAGAGCGATGCCTGAGCGCCTGCTGCCATGCTACCCATCACTGATGGTCATGGACTCTTAACCTTTGAAACCATAAACCCTATATTAAATATTTTCCTCTATAAGTTGCCTTGCCCATGGTGTTTTATCACAACAATAGAAAAGTAACCAGGACAGAAGTTGGTACCAGAGAATGGGCTATTACTATGACAGACCTGATAATACTGGTTTTGGGAAGAATGTGGAGACTTTGGGACTTTGGAGTAGATTTGTTGAAATCTTGTGCATTGGAGAGCTACTAGTCTTAGTTTGTGAGGCACTCCGAAACCAGAACGGAAATGAAGCATCAAGGGACAGCAGCCATGCTACCCCCATAGTGAATGTACCTCATCTGTCCCTACCAACCTCCACTGTCTCTTGGGACTCCACTTAATATGTGAATTCTAAGGTAAAAGTATGCCAGATTTCAAGACTAGCAGCAGAGCAGGAAAGCAAACTTTCGGCCCTTCTGAACAGGAGACCTCTGTGACCATGCAGGTTTCATGCCCAGAAGCCAGTGCTACTGGAGGAACCTCATTAGCACCCACAGTCCCGAATCCAAGGGCCTGGAAAGTGTCACTGTTTGCTGTCAGGCTTCCAACATACATACCATAAGGATGTCTGAGAAGTCAACTCCAAATGCCAGTCGGGAAAATATGTAGCAAACCCTATTTCCTTTCTCTCTCTGTCTCTCTGCCTCATTCCTCCCCCCCTCTGTCTCTCTTGTGATGGAATGAAAGGTGTGTGTCACCACACTCGGCTTCTTTTTGGAAAAAAGACAGTTTATTATTTATTGATGCACATGCATACGAGTACTCTTGGAGGGCGGAAGGAAGGTCTGATCTCCTAGAGCTAGAGTTACAGGCAGTTGTGAGCCACTGGGCATAGGTGCTGGGAATTGAACTTGGACCCTCTGCAAGAGCAGCAAGCTCTTTAACCACAGAGCAATCTCTTGGGCCCTTCTTCCCTTTCTTTCTTCCACTAGCTCTTTCCAAAAGGAAAGCACATTCACTGCTGTCTTGTAATGAACTCTGCATGTCTGCCTTCCTCCTTCTCCTTGCAGTCTTACTGCCCAGCTGGGTCAGAATGCCCCTACCAGAGGCCCCTACCATAGAGCTTCCCTCTCAGCAGTTCTGGATGCCTTAAAGTTCAAGGTTAAGGAGATGGCAGGTTTGGTGTCTGCTGTGGCCTGTTCTGCATAGACAGCTGTCTTCTCATTGCAGCTTCACAGGACAAAAAGGATAAAGGGCCTCTCTGGGGTCTTTTTCAAAGGGGCATTAATTCCTTGAGAGCTAATCACCTCCCAAGGGCTTCATCTCCTGCTGTCATCTTGGGGTTAGAGTTTCAACACTATGGGGGATACAAACATGCAGATCAGAGCAACCCTCTTGACAAGTCTAGGCCAGCTTCCCTGCTGTCCTTTAAAATCCCCTCCTGCTGTCACGTCCAAGTTCAATCACAACCCTCAAAACACCCCTGCAACCAGAACCACGCTGTTCCCATTGGCTTTGGTTGTCTCTAGCTCATTTTATCTGTGTTGCTTCTATTTCTTCCATAGGTCGCCATGCTTGGTGCTGAGAATTCTCTTACTATTCTTTGATGCTCTACTTCACAGTTCAGGTTGCTGTTGTGCATGCTGTATTCAGGAAATGATTGAGTAAGTGAACAAATGAAAGTAAATAAAACAAAATACAAAGTGGAGGTCAGAAATCTACCCACACTCTGATTTTATTTTTGTTGAATCTATCTATCATCTCCATCCATCCATCCACCCATCCATCCATCCATCCATCCATCCATCCATCCAACTACCTTCCTATATGTATATGTGTTATATATATATGTATGTATACATATATCTTCTATCATTTATCTATCTATACCCTATCTATTTACTCACCTACCTACATATCTACATCTATCATCTCTCTATCCACCTACCTATGTATCTACTTATCTATCACCTATCTATCCACCTACCTATGTATATACTTATCTATCATCTACCTATTACTTTTTACTTAGTTTGTTATGGAGACAGAGTTTCACTATGTATCTCAGTTTAGCCCCATATGTAACCAAGGCTGTTCTCCAACCTGTGCTTCTCCAGCCTCAGTCTGCAAGGTGTTGGGGGTTACAGGTGTGTGCCTCCACACTTGGCTTTATTATGGCTTTTTCTGAGCACGTATTTGACAAACTGTGAATATATTTTTCTAGCCTGTTTTCCATTTGTTAAACCGAGACATTTGCAGTATGTCTTTACCTTGCCCATGACAAATCCCATGGTGGCCACCATTGTCAGAGTTTCTTAGGAGAACAGAACTGCAGTAATGCCCAGTTCAGGCTCTTTCCACTATTCCCATGAGTAGAGTGAAAATATAATCGAATTTTAAAAGTACTCCTATATGACATTATGATCTTAATACAAAAAAAATCCCTGCTGATTCTGAACAAGTGTGAGTGTATTATATTGAGTCTTGGAAAAAGACTTGAGCATCAGAAAAGATGCCCTAACCCCAGCTTCCGTTTTATTTGTGCCTTATCAAGATCTCCAAGTCCAGACCCTGACTAAGTGTACCTTAGTTCCACAACTGGCTCAAATGCAAAACAACTGTAAATTTAGATAGGCTATTGACGGTGTGGACATGACAGAAAAAAATTTATAGAAAAATTGGTCTTTCTATTAGCTTTCAAGGAGAGATAGATGGCTCACTGAAATGGCCTGTTTGCGTGAGAGGCTTTGATGGAGTACTTCAGTTAAGCTGGCTTTACCTTCTATCCCAGCCCCCAAGCACCCTGTTCAGTCCATCTGAACAGTGCTGAGTCGTCCCTGACAGGAATCCTCTAAGCAGGAGCCTTCCATGAGTGAATGGGGGAAATGATGGAGACATGAGCTATCTGGCACCAGATGTCTTGTGTGACTTGATATGTGCACACTGAATTTATGGTTGAGGGACACTGGGTCTCCAAATGCTAACTTACCCAAACCCATCACCTGTTAGAGAAGTGGGCTGTACATTATCCAGCCCTTGTCTTTCTTTCTTTTGTAAAGGGTGTGTGTGTGTGTGTGTGTGTGTGTGTGTGTGTGTGTGTGTGTGTGTGAGAGAGAGAGAGAGAGAGAGAGAGAGAGAGAGAGAGAGAGAGAGAGAGAGAGAGAGAGAGAGAGAGAGAAGAGGTCATCTCATCCCCAGGAATTGGAGTTGCTGATATGTCTTAGTTACCATGTGGGTGCTAGGAATTGTACCCAGGTCCTTTGCAAGAATAGTAAGTGCTCTTAACTACTGAGGCATATCTCCAGCCTTATATCTTATCTTCCTAAAGAGAATTATTATCATCGCATGCATGATGTATGTGTGGGAGTGTGGGGTCTAATACATGCCATAGGGCATTAAAAAGAGGTCAGTCACAGGACAACTTTTTTGAGACTTCATTCACTCCTTCCACTTTGGGTTCTGGGGGATATAACAACTCAGGTCACCAGGCTTACACATCAAGTTAATTTACCCACTGAGTCATCTTACTAGTCCCAGGATTTGCCTTTTACTCACAGAGTAGAGTTATTGGAACACATAGGATTTTTTCTGTATTTGCTATACACATGTAACAAGTGATATGGTTGCAGAGGCACTAGTGAACCTAACTGTCAACATTCACACTATACAGATAATAAAATGGATCATAACCCCCTCGTGTTGTCTGTGTGTAGGGAAGTGATGGTCATAGATAGCATTGCCGCATCTTCATCAGAATGTATCAGTTTGCCCCTGAACCATAGCCACTAAGCTTCCCATCTCCTCATGCGACTGTGTAACTAAGTTTGAGTTTAATGGAGGAGTGAAAGTTGAGCCGCTGCTTCAAGACTAGTAAACAACCTTGGAAGCTACACACTAAAAGCAACAGAGCTGCCATTTCCTCACACCTAAACACATCAAGAATTCCCTACCCCTCCCTAGCAGGCCTGAGCCACTCTGGCTTAGCATGTGAGGAAGAAATAGCCCTGTGTGGCATAATGGCATAATCTGATTGAATTTATCTGTCATTGCACTCTACTCTAGTGCATCCTAATGAACACAGGGTCAAATACTTCCTTCCACACTTGAGCGATGCCCCTGTGGTGTGGCATTGTTGCTTATACATAATTACAGATGGCAAGCAGGAGGGTTGGAGTACCGAGCAGGAAAAGATCTGTGACTGGAGATCTGAGTCTTGGATAGCTAGCAGTGACATGTTCTCCGGATTTCACAGAGTAGCACAGTTATGTCGTGCATTAGCAGGTTAGAGTTTGTGCTGCCAGCTGGCCATTTATCTCCTCTTGAGTGCAAGGAGGACATTAACGAATACGGTGTTCCAGGTCTCTGCCAGTTACACTCCAGCAGCATGATTACACATAGCCCCAGAAGAAAACAGAATCTGCTTGAGTTTGGTTCCAGGCTAAGGATTACCCACATCTTCCACTGGAAGTCACGTTGGACTTCTTGGTGTTTTGAGTATCATCCTTGGATTTTTCTGACAGAAGTCAAATTTAGACTTCCCTCTACCACCACCCCCCATTTTAGTCAGACTATGAGAAAGGGATGTGAATAAACCAGGGTGTTCCCAATTTCAGAAGGGAGGTGTATTCGTTCTGAGGTACTAATAAATGTCATAGGAAAATGTGTATGTCTTAGTCTATTGTAGAGACACCATGACCTCGGCAACTCTTATAAAAGAAAGCATTTTATTTGGGGCTGGCTTACAGTTTCAGAGGTTTAGTCCATTTCATCATGGTGGGGAGCATGGCAGCACTCAGGCAGACATGGTGCTGGAGAAGTAGCTGATACTTCTGCATCTGGATCTCCAGGCAACAAGGAGAGAGAGAGAGAGAGAGAGAGAGAGAGAGAGAGAGAGAGAGAGAGAGAGAGAGAGAGAGAGAGAGAGAGAGAGAGAGAGAGAGAGAGAGAGAGAGGGAGAGAGAGAGAGATAGAGAGAGACAGAGAGAGAGAGAGAGAGAGATAGGACTGAGACTGGAGACAGAGACAGGGCGAGGGCGAGAGAGAGGGAGAGGGCGAGGGCCTGGGCCTGGGCCTGGGCCTGGGCCTGGCTTGGGCAAAGCCCATCTGCAGAGACACACTTTCTCCACAAGGCCACACTTACTCCAACAAGACCACACCTCCCAATCCTTCTTAAGTAGGGCCACTCCCTGAACACTAAGCCTTCACATATCTGAGCCTTTGGGGCCATTCTTACTCAAACAATGAAGTTAGGAAATTCTGAGTTGGAGGACATTCTGCCCACACCATCTGCAAGTTGAGCCATCCCAGCTCTATAGATGGTGACACAGATGATGTTTCCTACAAGAAATACCAATGGCAAACAGTTGATTTGAGGACTTTTTAATCTTTGATGATTTCTTCTGGGGAGAAATGAAGCAGGAGCATTCTTTCATGAACCGGGTAGATAAACCATGTCTCTAGCAGCCTCCTGTCCTGGCCCACACAGTTCTGGTTCTCTGTCCTTTCCTTCATCGTATCTAGCTTCTTCCTCATGGCCCAGAGTATTCTCATGTCAGCCCCAAACTTGCAGACTTCAGTTAGTAAGATGAAAGTCTGGCAGTTAGCCGGCTTCATTGCCTGAGAAAGAAAAAAAAAGTTTTATTTTTAGTGTGTGTGTGTGTGTGTGTGTGTGTGTGTGTGTGTGTGTGTGTGTGTTCTTGAGTACAGTTTCCATGCAGGTTAGAAGAGGATTCTCTGGAGCTGGAATTACAGGTAGCTGTGATCTGCTTGATATGGAGGTATGGGTGCTGGGAATTGAACCCAGGTCTTATGGAAGAGCAGCCAGTGCTCATAACCACTGAGCCTGAGCCATGTCTCCAACTCTCTGAGTTTGCCTTTCATAGCATTTAAAGATCACTGCTGTTCCTTCTTCAAGCCCTTTGCAGATCCAACACCACCTCATCCTAAGTAGATCATGACTTCTATCTTGTCAACTATTTGCAATGCTTTTTTTCCTCAGAGAGTAGTTATCTCAGATTGTATTTTTTTGTTGTCTGACCTAAGATTTCTTTTACATAGCTTCTCATGTGCTGTGTTGAAATATAAATTCTTGGTGGAGAATATAGCATGAAGTTTTTCTGAGTTTATTTGACGCAAGGAACTAACATTTCATGGAATACACTTGAAGAAATCTTGCTTAGATTTTAAGTGTTCTTTGTTTTGGGTCAGAAGAGGTGGTGCTGTCCCTCCTCCACCCACATTCTTTCTTAGCCTCACTCCAGCAAGCCATGACTCCCCACCAGGACCCTCCTGCCAAGCCTTCCTTGGTCTGCTTGACAGATCTGGGAAGCCACACAGGGCTGCCCAAGTTGACTGACAGAATCCATCTGTCCTTACCTCCACTTCAGTCTGTCCACCATACTTTCACTCAGCCCTGGTTGGTGGGACTGTTGTTACTGAGTCTCGAGGTACACATAAAGCCAAACAGAATTTATTTAATCTGTGTTCATGGAATCATGGAGGACCACAGGAGACAAGCCAGCAGGAAATCTGACGTCAGTATTCATCATGGTTATAATCCCCACAGAGGCCATGTCCCTCTACTTATTAGTCTGTACAATCCTCCTCTCTCTATGGTCTGTATTTTATCCATTCTATCTCCATCCTCTGTCCCCACAAACTGCTTTAATTGTGTGACTGTCTTAGCTGGGGTTGAGCTGCTTAAGCAACTGTTGTTTATTTCCTGGTCTAGAGGCTGGGCCATCTGAGACAAAGGTGTTGGCTGACTGGGTTTCCACAGATGGCCCACTTAGCTTATAGATGACCAACTTCTATGGCATCTTCACACAGTTGGGGAGAGAACTCTTTCTGGTGTCTTTGTGGGTCATTGATCCTGTTTTACAGGTTCCAGTTTCATGATAAACTCTCCCCAAACCCCCACCCCATACAAGTATTACTTAAGGAGAGAGGCTTCAATATGTTCCCCAGAAATCATGGCAAATCTGTGTCTGTGTCTGCTCCTCCATCTTCCACTTGGGTCCTCCCTGTGTAGCACTGTCTGTCCTGAAACTTGTCTGGCCTTGAACTCACAGAACTCTATCTGTCTCTGCCTTACTCCTGGGTGAGTGTTAGGATTAAAGGGATGAACTGCCATGCCAGTTTAACAATCATTCTTCTCTTTTCTCTTCCCTTAAAAGATAATTCTGTCTTACCAGATCATATTCAAATAAAGCACCAACTCTGGAAATAGGACAGCAAGCCATGGTTTTTCTTTTCCTTGCTCATATACAGGTGTTATTGTCTCATCTCTGTCTGTGTACTATGTGAATTCCTGGTACCAGTGGAAGCCAGGACAGGGAGTTTGATCACCCAGGAGTAGTATGATAGATAGTTGGGAGTCGCCATGTGGGTACTGAGAACCGAAAAGCAGCCAGTGCTCTTAACCACTGAGTCATTACTCCAGCCCCAAGACCCGTATTTTCTCAAGAGGCTGCGTGTGAGTCATTGCCTCTAGAGGAAAGAGCTCCCTCTCCAGATAGGGAGTATGTGTAACCTAAGTCCATGGGGCTTTACCACCTTAAACTATACTCCTTGACTTAAACCCTGACTTTGCTTTCTCGAGTCCAGGAGGCCAAAGTGTGGGTAGGTGTATGGCACTCACTCAACTTCCTTCTTATTCTACAATGAATGCGTGAAGGCCTGCCACTCCCCTGTGGACGATGCTGATAGACACTGATCTTATTCTAAATGTGCTTGTTTACCTTGTTAGTTCTCATCCCAGACCACAGCTGGCCCTTCCATGTTTCTGTACCAAGTAATGAACACAGTCAATGAGACCCAAGAATTCCCTGTCTCTTCTGGGAGGCTGGTTTCTGCTTTCAGATCACTTAGCTCACTTCCACAGGAGCTCTTTGGGCCTCTCCTCCACGTCTACCTCCACGGCCTCCACCTTTCTCTTATGAAGGGGAACTGCCTCAACAGGGTCTGTATCCAATCCTATCTCAGCCAAGTCCTGCTGCATAGACTTGCTGTAGTACCAGTCATGCAGGGTGTGGAAGCATTCATCCGTAGCCCTACCTTCAGATGACCATTCAGGTTCACATACTCTCACTTAACAACTGAACCTTTCTTTACCCCTGAGTGTTGCCCTTGGCTATGGGTAACACCAATGGCCACATCAGCAGCTCAAACCCTGCCTACTCTCAGAGCCACCTGTTAACAGACTTCCTGTGAATCATCTTTCTTAAAAGCAAACTTCAAATACTTAACTTTTCCAAAGTGAGCCAACACCCACTGCCTCTTTCCCACCTACTGGCTAACTCTCAGTCCATGGTAGTTTGTCTCAAACACCATGACAGTCAGTGCCTCTGAATACCAGATCCATTCAAGTAACATTATTTATATATTAAATAATTATATTTAGAGCCAGGTGGTGGTGGGTGGCACACCATTAATCCCAGCACTTGGGAGACAGAGACAGGTGGATCTCTGAGTTTGAGGCCAGCCTGGTCTACAGAGTGAGTTCCAGGACAGCCAGGGCTGTTACACAAAGAAATCCTGTCTCAAAAAACAAAAAACAAAAAACAAAAAAACCAAAACCAAACAAACAAAAAACCCGAACAAATAAATAAATAAATTTTAATGTAATCAGTACATTAAGTATAAAAATAATATGTGGCAACAATACTATACATTTTATTGGTTGGGCAGGCAGTACATTGAGGTTTCAGGCACTATGTCACTTAATTTTGCAATCCTCTAAAGATGGACTGACTGGGTTTACTCCCAGAAAGCCACAACTCAGCCTCCACTCCTCCTCAAGGAGAATAGAGAGACTCACTGCTATTGTTTCCATGCCCTGTTGATTTAAATCCCAGCTCTTTCTCTTCCTAGTGGAGCTCTGACCGCAGGAAAGTGATGCTCCCTCATCTCCTCACTTGTGAAATGTTATGAAAAGGTTGCCTGTCTCCTCAGGACACAGAGAACAGCAAAAGCAGTCATAGTGGATGAGGCACCCACATAGGATCTGGTGTAGAGCTGGTCATGACAACACAGGGCTCTCCCAGTTCTACTTTTTAATCTACCCCCTCCATTCAGAAGGCCACACCAATGCCAGCCCACTGTTTAAATGGTGCTAATTTCGGTGACAGTGGGAAAGACTTAGGGGCATGAATCCCATGCAGTCTTGTTCTGGAGAAGCAGTCCTGTGTTTGCAGCAGGCCTCCTTATAATCATTCCTTGCATTTTGCAAGTGAGCTTGTTCTTTCTTCTATAACCTAAAATTTTCACTTCTCCTCACCCCTTTATTATCTCCTTTCCCTCTTGTGATAAAGACCAAAGGGGATTTTTCATGTATTTTTTTTTTAATTCCTTATTGAATGGCTTCTGTTGACCAATGTGTTCTGGCACACCTGTCCCTGGCCTCTGACCATAAAGCTTCTCTGGAGAAACCAAGACCTCAATTAGTTCAAATAGTCTGTGTCTTCCTTGCTTCGAGGCATCCTGTGTTCTGTGACAGGTTTTCCTTTTGGGGGTTCCCTGAGGCCCCACATTCTTTCCTTACAGCAGATGCATATCCCACCACTGGTGAATGTCTTTGCTTACCCCAGCATTATTCTCAAATCCCTCTGGAGGTTCAAATCTGGCCCACGGAATGCTTTGTTTGGAATGCACGGCATTCTAAATTGAATGGAGCTAATATTTCAAATGTGCTATTCCACAGAAAATTGCAGACCTTGCAATGCTGGGGTCTCTCGGCATCTAAATCCTTAACTGGCCAAAGCCAAGTAAGCCTGCCTGCTCTTCACAGTCCGTTTCCCTTCTTGTTCCCTTCCTCAGACCAAGACACAAGCCCCTACTGGACAACAACACTGTGTTTCGTGGGCTTCAGGACCCCTACTCTCTGTACTGGCCCCTGCCAGAGTGGGAATTTAAAACGGTGCTGCCATTCTTGGGGTGGGAGGAACCCATGGTCAGGTCTTTAAACACCTCTCTGCTTTAACACCATCTGCTCTTGGCTCTCTGGAGATCCTCCCATCTTCTGCAAGATGTTTCACCTTCATCTCCCTCGGTCTGCCACATAGCTAGGTGATGATGGCCTCTGGTGGGCCATCAAGTCCTTACTTTAGTTAGTCAGTCAAACCCAGGGATGCTGGATGCATAGCCTCTATAAACACTTGCAGACACATTATCTACAGTATTTGGAGTTGGAGGTTTGCTTTTTATTTTATGCTTATTCTATAACTCCAGGATTTTACATCATAAATCCTGTATCTTGGATAAATCGATGTCCTGTTGTGAGGCCAAGTGGTCTAGAAAGAGGAGATAGCAGGAAATTGAGAAGGCTAAAGTGTTACAGGGACTTCCAAGTTCACACAATGCGATCCCCTTAATTTACCTATGGAAATAGTCGTGAAGGGGATCGCATGTGTTCTTCCTACCAATACACCACAGAGCGGTTGCCCCTGCTTGTGGACGAGATGTGAAGGACAAGGGCTTCAGGACCTTTGACACTTTATGGCCAGGCCTCTAGAGAGGTGTCCAGATGTGAGCGGGAGGCACACCCTTCCCTCCTGGGCATGCAGATGTCAGGGGGTGTGAGGGCTTCAGCGAGTCTGTAGGTACATAAGGGTTGCAAAACAGTACAGAGAAGGGTTTCTTCTCCTTTAACGTAAGCCGCACAGAAAATGCCCCGATGAATTCAGATCTTTTGGAATCAGTCTTAGGTTGCTGCCTTTTGGTCACCTGGTAGGCTTCCACCAGCCAGAGCAAACAAAAACCGGGGAGAAGACTTAGTGATTGCGCCAGGAAGGTATGCTTGTGGGTTCATCAGCTTTATGCAAATGGGCCTGAGCCTGCCACAAATGATATTTTTGCCTGTTGTGCTCCATGCTGGCAGTCCTGAGTCCTGATCTCATTACCTCGTGGATACTCAAAACCAGCTATTTGAAAACATCTATTGTGTGGTCTCAGAAATTGCCTCTAGGCAAAACTGCCACCAGGATAGCAATTTGCATGTTCTCCTTTCTCCCTGCTGACCCAGCTGTGAAAGGGACAGCTGGGGACTGCTCCTGTCTTCCAGTAGAGAAAGCAAAGGGCTTCTTAGGTGGAAGTATCTCCCCCCCCCTCTCTTATTTTGGACTCTGCTTGGTCAGCTAGGAAGCCCTTAGCAGTCAGTACTAAAGGACTCTCAGGCTGCGGGATGGGGCCAAAACCTCTTTTCTTTCTTGAACAGTCCTCCTTTTATCCCCAGTGAAGACTTTTTTCCAATTTCTTTTTTTTTGCCAGTTATACCTCTTCTAATTCTTCTCTTGCCCACCTTCCTTCACCCATGTGAGCTGGGGACTCCTCTTCTGTTTTTTCATTCACTTCATATATGATGCATAAGTTGGGTGCCAGGACAGTGTTCTTAGACTTAGTGTGCATGTGTGTGAGCACTCGTGTATGTGCTCATGCATGTTCACATATGTGTGTGTACATGCACACATGCATGTGTGAGCACAAACAGAGGCTTGAGTCAGCAAGGTTTGGCTCCTGTCCTCTGTGATGCCTGGTCTCCTAGGAGACGGATTTGTAAAGATACCAAAACAAAAGGCAGGACAAGTGCAGTTGTAATGGTCAGTAGAAGAAACCCTAAGAGTTAACAAGAGGCAGTGAGGTGGGAAAGGTGAAGATGAGGCAGGGTTCTGGAAGTTTGTCAGACGCATCATGGAAGCAGGGTTTGAAAGGGTGCAATAGGAGTTCCCAGTTAGGCAAGTGGGAAAGTGTGTTTCAAACAGAAATAGTAGCATTATGAGTTTATGGTGCATTTATTGAGCAACTACTATGTGCCAGTAGTTCTTCTTGAATTGGAACTTACCTTCCAGAAAGAAAAGGCAAATAATCATGGGTTTTGAAAAATAAATGTGGCCAAGGCATGGTGGTTCAAGCCTTTAAACCCAGCACTCAGGAGGCAGAGGCATGTAGATCGCTTGAGTTCAAGGCCAACCTGGTCTACAGAGTGAGTTTCAATAGCCAGGGCTACACAGAGAAAACCTGTCTCAAAAACCAAACACACAAAATTAATGTGAAGCTGAGTATAGTGATACGTACCTATAACTTCTGCATTCTGGTGGCAGAGGTAAGGTTACTAACTCTGAGGCCAGCCTGGGCAACATAGAGAAGTCTATCTCCAAACACAGAACTAAACCAAACCAAACCAAATCCAAATATCAAACCCAAAACAAATTGTTTTTTTTTTTTTAAAAAAAAAAAATGTTTCTCTCTCTCTCTCTCTCTCTCTCTCTCTCTCTCTCTCTCTCTCTCTCTCTCTCTCTCTCTCTCACACACACACACACACACACACACACACACACACACACACACACACACACACACTAGCAACTACAAAGCTCTAGACAGAGATCAGTGTGTTGTGTTTAGGGCACGAATGCTAGGAACCATGACTGGGCTGAGTTAGGAGGGAGGCAGTGGGAGG
Source organism: Cricetiscus sungorus (assembly GCA_030556225.1). Classification (NCBI taxonomy): domain Eukaryota; kingdom Metazoa; phylum Chordata; class Mammalia; order Rodentia; family Cricetidae; genus Cricetiscus; species Cricetiscus sungorus. The sequence goes on from JANBXA010000734.1 coordinate 23,398,234, forward strand.
TTTGTTTTGTATGCTATTCTGTGTGCTACCCTTCCAGCTAACCGCCAATGAATACTGAAGACCTTGGTGAGCTGAGGCATCTGGGAGAATTCTGAACTCTGGCAAACTTGCCCTGTTCCATGTAGGCGAGCCAGACTCTGACTCAAGAAGACTAATCTTGCTTGCACCCAATTCATCCAGAGACAGCCTGCCGGGACAAGGCAGGTGTACCAGCTTGGGGCTGCCATGTTTTCCTTGTAGTCTCTCATTTCTAGTTTCAGAGATATGCGGGTCCTTAGCGTTGGGAGCTGGCTGGTGGGACAGAGAAAGACTACACAAACCTCTCAGTTCCTGGTGGCTTCCAGGTGCTTCATTCCAAACTCTATATTCATGCAGATGCCCCACCTCCATTCTCTGGCCTTCAAATCTCCGTCTTGTTCCTCTTATAAGAACACTGATCATCGTATTTGAAGCCTGTTCTATATTTAGAATGATATTCTGACAAGATCCCTAACTCAAGTGCATCTTCATAGAGTCTCATTACAAATACAGTCACATGCGGAGGGTCTCACTCTGGAGCTCCCACTATGCTTGTCTTAACTGGCTCCTGACTCCTGCTGACAGTGAGATAGGTAGAGAGCCTCAACTTTATCTAATTGAAAAGTGAGAAACTGAGGCAGGAAGGATGAAAAGTATGCCTACATGACTCTTTCGGAAGGCAGCAGAATCAGAGTTCAAATCTAGGACACCAGTTTTAAGACCTTGCTTACACGTGTGCTTTTCAAGTCACAGGCCATGATCGAATTTACTGCAACTTCTCCCGCTCCCTCTGCCCACCCAAAGAAGCTCACAACACAAAAAAATTGAGCACACCTTTCCTTATCAGCTAAGAGAGACTGTTTTCCCAAAAAAGAAGGGGGCAAGGCAGTGGGATAGGCCCTGGATGGAAGGGGAACTTGGAGTGTCCTTCAGCCGTGACTTTAGTCCATACATACATCATTACATCATAGCAACCCTGCCTAGAACATCCTGGTACCCACAGCCACCCAAGCTCAATCTGTAGCTTTCTGGATTCCATTTACCCAGGAATGTCTACGGCTCCTGGAGGGTTGAAGAAAAAAAAAAAAAAAAAAAAAAAAAAAGCCGGGAGGGGGAGGAGACCATTTCTCCCTACATCCAGGGGAAATACTTGACTCGTCTTCAGGCCCCGAGGTCTCCTCTGTTTTGGGTCCCACCGAGGCACTCTAGCAGCTACTTTGCCCTCTTGGAGCCCAGTCACTACAGAAAGCTGGGTGCCTCCTTCCCAGCTTTGCCTTGGCTCAGCTATCTCATGTCTCCAAAGCTGGGAGCGAAAAGAAACTTCTCTCACAACGCCCACACTTGCTATTATATTAAATCTCTAAATGCCCTGGGCCTGAGTCCAGCAACGATTTTTTTTTAAAGCTGCTTGGGGTTGAGTAGGTAATGCAAGGGTCATGGTGCGAAAGGTCTACAGTGTTCTGTCACAGGTAGCCCCGTTCCTTCAGGCCATTTTGCAGCTAGCTTGTTCAGGTTGTTTCTTCCCATTCTAGAATCTTAGGCTTAGTGAAAGTCTGAGTGTGGTAAGTATGGTTATTTAGGCAGGTGATTTTTGCAGGTCTGGATTAGATGCAGAAACGCGTATGGAAATAGCATTTACAGAATGTTACACTTTTTGTAAGGATGGGGGGCAATATTGTATGTGTGGATTTACTTACTTTTTTTGATAAAGAAATGTTAGCAGAATAAACAGACACTTGCTCTCTTTTGCAGAGAGCAAGGGGATAAAATGAGGGGGACAGGGCTGGAAGCCAGATTCCCCCAATGTGCTTCTATCACATTGTTTGGGCTTTGGAATGATTTAAATGTTTTAGATTTTAAAGAATTCTGTGAAATAAATTTCTAAAACAACAAAGCAACTGGAGACAGATGGACTTGAACTTGTGTCCGGTTGGTGACTGAACACAGAGCAGTCAATTCCTTCAAGTACATGAACCAGCTTCCCTGGGATGCCCAGGGATGCTTTGGTTATAATCTTGGGCTCTGCAAACCCCTTGTCACTGAAGGGTCCAGGATAGTTTGTCTTCCTAACAAATAATCATTCAGTCCACAATTTGATCATACAAATCTTTGAGAAATATGCTAATGACAAGATAATCACACAGAAATGTCTAAGTGCACTCAGCACCCTTCACCGGGGCTTCGTGTTTTATGGGAGGTACTGCTATCATACGATATTCTATACTGTAAGAGGAATATGTAATTATGCAATCATATTTAGGAACCAAGGTTTGGCACATGAGAGAAAGATAAAATCAAAGAAGTTCTGGAAATCTTGAAGTCACAATCATGAACTCATGTATGATATAGCATGCGTGTGTCCTCTCTTAAGCCACTGAAAAGCCCAGAATCAAAGTGACCTTGGAGTAGTGATGTAGTTTTAAGAACATGGTCTCCAAATGTTTGCTCTCACTTAAAAAGACTCAGCGTTCCTCGAGAAATGGCTTCTTTCACATCTAGGGCAAGAATATACAAGATGAAGCTGGACTCTTACTGTTCCCAAAGCAAGAGAACAATCAGGACGCCACATTCATTTTGGTATGCTGACACTGGTCAGAGACAGGCAATTTGAACACCAAAAGGAATAATGGACAGTCACAGATTGAAAACGCTAAGTATATAAAAATTACGAGGGTGTACAAAGTCAACAATCAAAAGCGTGTTTCTTTGGTAACTCTTCAGGGCAGCAAACCATCATTTTGGGGGGGAAAAAAAAAAGCACAGAGTCAACGGTCTTTTATGCTGCTGCCGCTGCTGCCCTTTTGCATTGATGAGAAAAAGCTCTTTCGTGAAGAATTGCAGCTCCTAAATTCACAAGGAGTAAAGGAAACATTACTTTGGAATCTCCTACACTTGATCCAGGCAGTAGCGGTTCATTGATGGCTGCTGATGCCATAGAGCAAGATATTAAAGAGAAAATTTTGCCTTTGATGAATCAGTCTAATATCACTTGAGCCCACTGATTTTTTTTTTTTTTTTTTCTTTCTAAGACATGGTTTCTCTGCGTAACAGCTCTGGTTGTCCTAGAACTCAATTTGTGGTTGGTATAAGGATTCAGGCATCATTGCTGGCCTGCCCCTGTCACCTGGCCGAATGCACTCAGGCAAGTACACTGGTCAGCCCAGGTGCAAAGGACCCCTTCAAAGGAAAGACCTTCACCCACTTATTTTTCTCTCTCCTTTCCTGCTGTTATCCTGTGTCGGACAGGACTTTCCCTGTCTCCCTCTTTTCTGTTCTCTCTTTGTCTCTGTGTCTTTTTACTTCTTTTCTCTCTCCCCCCCCTTCCCTTTTTAATAAAATTTCTCAGTAAGCTCTATCTACCTGGTATGTTTGTCTCTCCATCTCGTAATCGCCAAGGCTCTCCCAAGCTTTCTCATAACAGCTGGCCTTGAACTCACAGAGATCTGCCTCAGTCTGCCTGCCTCCCAAGTGCTGGGATTAAAGGCGTGTGCCATCACCACCCAGCCTCCACTGGTCAAATTTTAAAGCACCAAAGCAAACTCAAACACGCATAAAAGTTGCAAGTGCAATATATTACTTGTTTTGCTCCTTAACAGTAAATTTTTAATTTAAATTTTATGTGTGTAGATGTTTTGCTGCATGTATATCTGTGTACCACCTCTGTGTCTAGTGACCAGGGAGGCCCCTGGAACTGGAGTTACAGACAGTTGTGAGCTATCATATGGGTACTGAAAATCAAACCAGAGCTCTCTGGAAGAATAACCAGTGCTCTTAACTGCAGAGTCATCACTTCTGCCCCTTTAAAGGTAGTTTGCTTTCATCGTGTCCATCCTACAAACTTGGGCATAATTCTAACAAGCTACATTGCGGCCATTTAAATCAGGAATTTACCATTTATATATTACTGTGGAGAAAGGACAAGAGTCTGCGTTCTCACACCCAAGCCAGCTGTCGGCCTATGGAGAGTTTTGTGGAGAGGGAAGAAGAGCTGAGACTTCCAGGCCTGAGACAAGGGCTTTATCACTGACGACCTAGCAAGGGGCAGGACCAGTACGTCTGTGCAGGCTCTACCTTACTCCAGTTCCTGTTGCTGTAAAAGTCAGTCTGGGGCTGGCTAATTCACAAAGGGAAGGTTCACAGTGTTTGAGGCTGGGAAATTCAAGAGCAAGGTACCTCATACTGCCCCCCCCCTTAGTGGAAATTACAACAGGGCAAACAGACAAGTGCAGAACAGAGAAAACACACAGAGGTGTCTTGCTTTTGAATAACCAGCCAGAGGTTTTCACAAGAAAGGCAATGAGACAGGCTTTTTCTGTGTAGCCCTGGCTATCCTGGAACTTACTTTGTAGACCAGGCTGACCTGGACCTCACAGAGATCCACCTGCCTCTGCCTCCTAAGTGCTGAGATTAAAGGCAGGTGCCACGCCCCCTCCCCAAGCTGGCAGTCACCTCTTAAAGCCCACCCCAAAACATCTTGCTTAGGGAATTTTCAGTTTCCCAAGGGGAATTACCTCCAAACCACGGGAATACACACACACACACACACACACACACACACACACACACACACACCAATAGGGGGAGGGGCACATACTTAACAGAGGGAACTAAGAGCTTAGGGAACTCATGTTTTAGGCAGGCATATTTTCCCTTGCTTGGTGTGATCTAAGCAAAAGCTCTCTGCTCTTTGCTCCAGGGAAATCAGCGTCTCTCACTTCCAACACTGCTCCTAATGTAAGCATTCCTGAAAACATAGTCTGGAGCAAAGACCATGAGGACCATGAGCAATTTTCAGGATGTGTACAATTGTGGGAGTCCCAGGGGTGACAGTTCCCAGTCTAGCGGTATGGGTAGATGTTTTCTTCTCTGGTTTCCAGAGCTGTGTCTCCTAGGAGTTGTAAAGGCTAGCTAGGCGGTATCTGGGAGTGCCAAACATTGAAAGAGAGTGTTCCCGGTAGGGAACAGCATAGATAAAGGTAAGCCCAGCTGCCCTGGAGAGCTGAGAAAACACTCAGAGTGCAGGGCAGGTAGAACACACTGCCCCGGGGCCAGGAGGGAAACTGATTCCAGCCCAGCTCAGAGGGGCAGGCTGAAGGACCTTCCAGGCCACAAGATGTCGTTGGAACTTGATCCCAAGTCCTCACAAGGATTTAAGTTGGGGCTGAGGGTGATCAGATGTGGGCTTTAAAAAGGCCACTCGGCTGCAGCTGCTTGTGGACTGGATTCTGCCCAAAGTTAATTTTTTCCACTCGGCTTCCTGTAATCAGGTTCAGGAAGACAGGATGTGTTGAAATTCTGCCACTGGGTAATTGGGACTGACTTTGATGACGAACAGTCATGGGGCCAATCTCATTGCCCCTTTCCCTGTCCCACCCCCAGCATTTTGGTCCAGGTGCCCACAGTTCTAATGACAGTGGAAAAGCAAGCATGAGAGAGAAAAGGCCATGATTAGTCCCTGACACTCAGGTCAATTCACTGAAGGTCAGTTCTCCAAGTGATAGACTGGATTTTCAAATTAATTGGCCTTGTCTATCAATTGACCAGTTTCATCCAACTGTTCATAACACTCACGTTAATTTGTTGGAAATGGGATTATTTTTAGATTTTATAGAATTTCACAAAATATTAGTTGATGAATTTGAACTTTTATTTTGGCCTAATTTTAGTTTGAATCTAGTTAGCTTCTATTTGGTCTAGCTGTTTCTTGAGACTAACACACTCAATATTTTCTCTATTTCAGGACAATGACTTTAAGGAATGAGTTTTATTGGTATTTCAAATTAGAATATATGTACTTCAGATGACAGGGTTTGTGAAAGGCAGAGCAGGCGTCTCCCCCAATATATTTCATTCTTGTTCGTTGCCTTTTGTGTATCTCTTAACTCAGATTTGTTAACTGGTTAATTCAAATAAATATTTCCTTGCATTTTGAACAGTTGAGAAGGGATTAGTACCTGAAATTCAAGTTACAGGCATAATTGAAATTCTGTTGAGTTAGATTACATATCTGCTACAGAACAGCCAGGTGATCCAGAGACAGCACAGCAGTGCAGAGGATAGATCTGTTTGACAGCATGTGTGTCCTCCTTAACAGAGTTTGAAAATGGTTCCTGTAACATGATTGCCATCAACTTCTTTTCCTCCTCCTCTTTTTTTTACAGTGCTAGAGTTGGAACCCTGCATCTTGCACCTGATAGGAGAACACTCTTATATTCCCAGCCCCTAATTACCATAGCAGTTTTTGGAATTAATCATATTTGACTTTGGTCCTTACAGAGAAAGTTAAACCAGTTATACTTCTTCAGGAAATATTACAAGGCTCCTCTCATGATTTTACATTCTCTTCTCATCCCCGCTCCTTGCCTCCATGGGCACTCACTTCAGAGTATCTGCTGCCTGTTCTTAAAATGCAACGTACCCTTTCAACAGTGCTATGCAGTCGTTCTTAATTTACACATATGAAATGACATCATGAGTCGCCTTCTGTTTCTTGCTCTGTGTGTTAAGGATCTATCCACGTTGACATTTGTTCTTGTAGCTCATGGCACTGGGCTGTTGAGCTCCTCTCTATCTGTCACCAAGCGATAGTTCCCTAGGTTGTCTCCAGCTTGCCTCTTCTCCATTGAGTACTATGCAAAGGCACATTCTCCATGTGTCTCCTACAGGGGCATTTAGATCGTTTCTCTGGGGTATATGTCTGGGAGGTGGGTGCCCTGCTTCCTGGCACATACACATCTAATGTCACTGATTTCTCCATCTTTCTTTCCCAATCAACTGACCGATTTCTAGGAAGAGGGCTAGATTAAGCTCAGGGTAGTGAGGTAAAACTTGAGAGGAAGCCAAATTTCATAGTAATCAAGAAATCAAGGTAAGTAATTTGTTAGTGAACTATTTTGACAACTTAATATTAATTTAAAATCGTGTTAAACAAGAATATCAATTATTTAAAAATTTTAATTGATGGGATCTCATTGTGTAGCTCTGGTTGTTCTGGAACTCACTATGTAGAATTGCCTGCCTCTGCCTCCTGAGTATTAGGTTTTAAAGGTGTTCACTACCATGCTGAGCAAAAAATATCTAACCTTTGAATGAGTAGAAAGAACTCTAATGACAGGATGTTGGAAAGTTTAAAGATAGTGAACATGCTTAATACTTTGATGATGTGGATACATACATATATCCAGCCTCAGCATATTGCAAACTTTGATTGTATGCAATGTGCTGGGCATTGGTAGTGCACACTGGGATTAAAATCCTAACACTCAGGAGGCAAAGGCAGGTGGACCTCTGTGAATTAGAGGCCAGTCTGATCTACAGAGCAAGTTCCAGGACAGGCTTCAAAGCAAAATAGAGAAACTCTGTCTCAAAAAACCATAAACAAACAAACAAACAAACAAATAATAAATAAATAAATAGATAAACTGCAATACTTTTGTATACCAATTACAATAAAGCTAGAAAACAAAAAGTTTGAATAGAGATGCCACTCAACCCTATACGTGCACTGACTTCCTGACTTCCCTTCAGGGTGTGTGCTCTTGGCTCCTCCCAGGAAGAACATACTCCATATACTTACACCCTGCTGTCTCTGTACTTCCTGCGACACAACATGATCCATGCCATCATCAAAGCTGCTCCAAAGCCTTCGCCTCTGCTGCCACTCACTACCTCCCACTCTCCTCTCCACCTAATCCTGGAAGAATCGCATTCCTGCCACCCAGGGATGGTGTTTGCTAAATCCTCTACGGTCCCCATTTAGTTGAATTCGGTAGTGACCACTTTCATGTCTCCTGATGCCCTTTTAAAAACAATTTGGCATATACATATGGTTTGATACAATGGGCATGCAACCCAGATTTCAGTTCTGTACAATCATGCCTAAGGCTACTTTTATCTGGCATTTTATCTGGAATGCAAGGCCGGGAAAAGACTACCAGGCATTCTAATCTGGAACCCTGTATGCCACACCTTTTGAGAACAACTGCTACTGCATTAATTTTCCTATGAACTCTCTCATTCTTCCTTTCTTATGCCCTTCCACGCATTCTCTCACTTCAGCATTCTCCTAGGCCTGAAGCTGGGATCCCTTCTTCATCTCCATCCTCTCCCTAGATCTCGTTAAATGGCATCTTTGTTCATCGTTCCTTTACTTATCCAGCTAACTTCATTCCCACACTTGAGCTTGTGAGGTTGCTGTTTCTATAGCCCAGACCACCCTTCACTCACCCTTATCTTTACACGTCTAGTTCCTGTATGTTATACAGACAGCATCTTAAACGTCACCTCCTCACAAGAGGGCTTCTGGGGTATCCAACTAAAATAGTTGCCTGAGTACCCTTTAATACACCACACCACTACAATTCTCTGTATAGCACTTTTGATTTTATGAATTTGGGGTCATTTCTTTCTTTCTTTCTTTCTTTCTTTCTTTCTTTCTTTCTTTCTTTCTTTCTCTCTCTCTCTCTCTATTCAGAGAGACTATAAAGCCCATGACAGTATAGATTCAATCTGTCTTATTAAAAACACACACGTGAGAGAAACAGAAAGAGGGAGAGGGGGGGAGAGAGAGAGAGAGAGAGAGAGAGAGAGAGAGAGAGAGAGAGAGAGAGAGAGAGAAAGAGAGAGAGAGAGAGAACTAGTTAGCTATTATAGCCATGCTACTTAGATTAAGCCATATGCAGCCATACCCAAGGCTACTGACATTTTCACCAGGAATGCAAGGTCAAGAGGAGACCAACAAGCATTCTAATTTGGAATTCCATATGCTGGACCCTAGAGCAGTACTGCCCAATAGAAATATAATGTAAGTCACATATTTAATATTAAATTTGCTAGCAGCAACTTTTTTTCAGAAAGTTAAAAGAAACAGGAGAAATTAGTTTTTTAATATATTTTGTTGAACCCAATATATACAAAGTGTTATTTTGACATGTAACCAATATAAAATTATTAGTGAGATCATTCACATATTTTTTTCATGGTTGCTTTGTTCTGTCTGAACCCTGAATTATGGTGTGCATCTTAAACTCATGGACCATCTTGATTTACCATCTTTGAAGCCACTCTCAGTGATGAGTGGCACCATATCCTGTACACAGCTCCAGAGAGTCAAGCTTCAGTTTGACCACCCTCAAGGTTATGTGAGTCAGCATAGAGGGAATCTGATGTTCCCTTTCCTTGGTGAAATGATAGCTTTTGAGCAGCTTGGATATATAAAATGGTTTTCATGGACGAAATGAAAGTTATTGAAAAGCTATGGGCTGACTGATATATAGCAGAGGCACTTTTCACTACAGCATATATAGAAGATAAACATTAAGAGGGCATTATGTTAGGGATGGTACTTGATGTGTAATCTCTAAATGACCTGATGTCCCCACCATTGATTTCAGAGCATGTCATAATTTGTTTTTGGGTTGGGTTTGCCTCCACGGGTTCTTGTGTTGTAAATTTGGGCTCCATTTTGGTGATGTTAAGAGGCGATGGGACATAGAGGAGGTGGTTCAATCATTAGAGGTTTGCCCTCAGAAGATTAATGCAGATCTCGTGGGACCCCAGTCTCTCTCTGACTTCCTCTCTCATCACTTGAAATACAGTCCTGTCATGATGCCATCTGCCAGGATTTGGTGCAACTAAAGAAGTCTTCTTCAAGACTGCACTGCACCATTTAGACTACCGGCTTCCAAAACGGCGAACTACATTAACATCTTCTAAAAATTACATTACGCACTCTCTCATGCTTGTCTACAACAATGGAATGATAGGGGATTTATAGTTGCTTACTGTCATCACTAAGGGTAACTGAATCCCTCCTGTGAAAAGCGACTCTTCTTTACTGACAGGCCCCTGGCCATGCATACACACAGAGCCCCCAATGGACACCTGATCTAATGGACAAAATGAACCTGTTTGTGCTTCCTTGTTAGTGGCTACTTCTAAAGTAAATTCTATATGTACAACAGACCCTGTTTGCTGAGGTTGACTTCCTGGCAGTACTAAGACTGGGGGAGTTGATGGCTCTCACCATTCCCAACTTTCTCAGTGCTCTCTAGCAAATTGAGCCTGAGAGTTTTCTATGGTAAGGGTGCTTCAGCAATTTTTCCAGCACTTGCAGTCCTTTGGCCAATGTCTCAGGCTTTAGCTCCCATTACACTTTCTGCAAAGATCGTCTGTGTTACAGTTTTATCATGTGTATATGCGTATCATAGAGTAATTAGATTCATGTGTCACTCAGTGGACTGTTAACTCCTCCAAAGGGAAGGGTCTGGTATTTTCATCTTTGTGTAATCAGTACATGGAAATCAATGCTTTGCTCTCAACGTGCTTTTAGCAATAATTTCCTGGATGAATGAACTAATGAACCACGAAATATATGCCATTTAGTGCCAAGGAAGCTCAATGTGGAAAGGAGCTATGAGATGTTCCCTGCCTCGGTGCCTTGTAATCGAAGTAAGGCAATCAGCAGACATGGAGAGGCAAAGATGGCCCGAGGTGACAGAGAGCCACGAGAGTTGGTGGCTGTTTTCTTAATTTCTCGATTAATGACACTGGTGAGTTTATTTTACTCTACTTTCTTTTTGTTCTTTAATCTATCATCTCACTTCATTTAGCTAATTCAGTCCTTCCCGTCCTTGGGTTGACTAACTGTGGAACTTGGCTATGATTGCCTTTATTAGTTTGGTAATGACTTTGCTGAATTTAGGAGTCATTAATTGCTTGTTAATGTTTGTAAGTTTTGACAAACAAATGCAAATTTTTCTCCCTTCACTCAAAATTTGATCTAAAAATTAATTGCATTACCAAAGGTATGCCTTAGTTTATATGATCTGCGAGCTATAGAAGGGCTCCCACTCTTTGTGTCTGGGAAATTCCATTTGCAGCTTGCATTAGCTTTTCTTTTTGAAAGTTCTGGTTGCCAAGAGCATCTCACTGTTTGTCTTCCACATCTAGTCAGAGCCTGTCACCACATCCAGGCCTTTTAACTTTTAAATCCCTCCTAAGACTCAGTTTTAAAGTCAGATAGACACTTTTATCAATATATTTTTAATTTTAAAAATATTTTTATGCTGGGTTGTGGTGGTGTATGTCTTTAATCCCAGCACTTGGAAGGCAGATGGAGGTGGATGTCTGTAAGTTTGAGGCTAGCCTGGTCAACAAAGTGAGTTCCAGGACAGCCAGGGCTGCTCAGAGAAAACCCTGTCTCAAAAACCATCTATAATATATTATAAATGTGCATGTATGTGTGTGTGTATTCATGCCACATGTGTGTGGGTGCCTGTAGAAGCCAGAAGTGGGCTGGAGGTACAGGCAGTTAAGAGACACTAGTTGTGGCTGCTGGGAGCAGATCTCTCATCATCTGTTAAGAGCAGTGACTGAGCTTAACTTTTGAGCCATCTTTCCAGCCCCACTTTAAAAATTTTGTCACATGCTTTGCTTTTACAAGTGTGCACGTTCCATTCCATTCACCTCTTCTTTCAGCTTCACATTAATGTCTCCATAATCCTGAGGGAAGTTATTTTCTTCCTTCATTTATTACTATTACTCCAATGGGCTATGCTGACTCAAGAAAGGGTAACCTAGGACTTCCATTTCCAAGAAATAAAATTGAAATGCATAAAAGTAGGAAGCAGATAAATGAGCTTTATTAGGAGGCTGCTAGCCTTAAATCTCAAGGCTTTTGATGTGTCATTAGAAACCTTGTGGCAAAGGGTGTCTTCAAATCATGATGCTGAGCAGGTCTTGAGGGTGAAGAGCTTGTGACATTTTGAAACAGGCAGCTCACAGAATTCCATGAAGTTGCTCTAATGTTTAAAGCCAAGAACCCACAAAGCATAAAACATGCAGAGAAGGAGATAAATGATTAGTAAACTGCAAACCTTCATGTTTATTCAATGAGACAAGGATGTGAATGGTGGTTTGCTCATCAGGGTCTCTATGTTGATTGGAATTTAAAATAAAGATCTGCTGGATCTAGTTCTTTGGTTGAAAGAATGGGCTTCTGTAGATCCTAGATCCTTATCCTTTGCAATAATTGTATTGTACACTTAACTCAGGAATGAACCCTGGATGCTAGCTGGTCATCAGTCTGGGATTTGATGGTGGAAAATCCTTCACAGACTTCATTAATGTTTGATTTCAATTTTCTTTTTAAAATATTTGTAACAACAACAACAACAAACCCTGAGGCTTTTTAAATTTATGCATATGCATATATCCCTATGTTTATTGGATCAAATTTAATACACTAGAGACAGTTGATATCTTGCATGTCCTGGGATAGTCAATTTGTATAGACATGAGAATGAAACACTTGCCAAGTCTGTGAGTGTACTGGGATTTTATGGAAAACATGCCATTGATTAGAAACTTTGAAATGGTCTCTATAAACTTGGATCCACCCTTATTCAGCTAAATGACAAAGGTGAACAATTGTCATTAGCTTACACAGGGGTGTCTACACAAGCATCAGACATGGCTTAGCTGCTTGTGAGATACTGTGGCCCTGATACATTGGTCAGGTCTTCAAGGGAAGAACATTCCCACTTACTGATTTGTTTACTATGCACTGGACACAATCCTAACTAAATATTGGCTATTTGATCATTTAATAATGCTGTCACACTCATGGTGCTCTTAAGAGGATTATGAGAAAGGCTGCACATGAGCTACCTAGTATAGTACTTGGCACACAGAAGCACTCAGTCTGTAGTGGTTCTGATCAATTCTTGCAAACATTCCTGTGAGGGTTACTCTTTACTCACATTATATTATCTTTAATTCACTTTAAAAAATACTTTACTATAATAGGTTTTAATTTTAATTTCTGTCCTAGGGGCAAATAGTTAATACTTTCAGTTTCTTAAACTAAAATATTCAAAGGGCTAGTTAGCATCCTAAAGAGACTCCCTCACAATTTAAACTCTTTATTTTTTTATTATAGTACCAAAGGTTATTTCAGTTAAAGTTATGTATGTAGAAATGACAACTCATTGGAGAAAGAAACAGCATTCAAAAGGTGATAAATTGACTGGAACTGTTGAGTAGACACTCTTGACCTGGAACATGTACCAAATAAGAGCCTAGTCAACCTTCAAATGATAAAAGCCTACACTCTTCAAATGACAACCCTTACTTAGGATTCTAGCTCCTTCTAGATGCAGGACATTAGTAGAAGATTATGTCACTCACCTACGAAGACAATTAGCTGAATTCTTCCACCAAATTGTGGCTGTATTTGCTTGAAATGAGGCTTCTATATAAGCTGTTTGCAAAGTGTTGGCAAAGGTACACAGATGACAACCTATTCATCTTCCATCAGACAAGACTGGGTGATTCTTGAATCATGTCCCATAGAATTTAGTCATTGCCATGTACTTGTATGGTCATGATGACATAGGCTCTTTGGAGATGATCACTGTTTACCCAAAAAGAATTTAGCAATTTTCAAAATTATGACATTGAGGTTCAAAGTCATTGCTTTGGGTTAAATTGCTAACAAGTGGTGGAGCTGGACTGCTCAATATCGACATGTTCCACTGACTCCCAGAAAAGGTATTTTTGTGGGAGGAAGTACCCACCATGTGATGATCATATCACCATATGGATCATGTGAACAGTGCTGTGAGCTCTTGGCCCTTCTAGTTTAACTTCTGCATCATGATAAAGCAGCATGTGGCAGTTAGAGATTGCTTATGACTCAAACAAAGTGTCATGATGATTTTGCCAGCTTCTGAGTTTGTCCAAATGAACAATGTCCAGAGATACCAAAGAAGAGATTGAAAGCACTGGGCCACTGGCATTGGCAAATGAACTAAAAATTTGATTTGCATAGATAATACATGTCATTCATAACTTCTGGTAGTTTTTCTGTCATCAGTAAATAACCTCATTGTTCTTGTTCATAATTTTATAAGAAAGTATGATGCATTTAAAATTATATAAAATGTTTACTTGTGTAATATTTTAAAGCTTGTTTGCACAGTATAAAATTTTATTTAACAAAAAGGATCTGTTACCCAAAACAGTTTGAAAAGCAAAGAACTGGATCATTTTTGTCTCTGGGAACCCTGACTAGATGCAGACTGTCCAGGGACAGTCTAATGTCTGCTGCTATACTCTGGCCTGCTATGAGCTCTGCACACCCTGTTCCCATCCTTCTAATTTCAAAACCAAAGAGCTGAGGCCTGGCAGGTGCTTTCCCTTGCAAAAGACTTTTAGAGGCAAAAGCAGGTTTCCAACCCAGACTGGTGAATCCAGGCCTGTGTCCTTATCTCCTCAACTGTAGTGAGTCACTTGAATCTTAGTCACATTTCCTGGTAGCTAATTCCAGCCCGAAAGAGGCGAAGCTATCTCTGAGTTGGTTGTTACTTTCCAAATATACTGAATAATAACATTTTACTCCCTCAATTTGGCCACCCTGATGTTTTTAGATGACATTTTTTTTTCTATTTTGCAATACAATGGAGGAATATGAAAACGTTTTGTCCTCTGAGGTTCAGAAAGAATCAAAAGATATTGTGACCTATAGAGAGAAAATTTTTATAATTTCTGAATTGGCACCCACTTTTGGATTTGGTCAAACTACATGTTGCTTGTCTCCTTAAATTTTTAAGGTGTAGTCAGCTGACACGTCTTTCTCCTAGAACATCAGACAGAGCTTTGCCCTTCACAACCTAAGTGGGGGGTACCCTTTAAAATGTCCCTATTTTTAAAGAAACATCAGGACGCAGTGGTTTAGAGCGCTGGTCTGAACCCCCTGCTGCAGGTTTGAATCCCAGTCTCCTCTCTGGGTTTTGACTTCTTCATGCTAAGTGCTTCCAAGACATTTTCTTCCCTCCCCTTCACTGCAGAAAGATGGTAGAACTGAAGAGAACTGTGCAGTGATCTGCATCTCCACAGACTAAATCAGCATATATGCAAATTAGCTTTGTTCTGTGATGGTGGAAGGAGTAAAACAAGGGTGTGATTACTTAGTAATTGAAGAACCTGACTAGGAATCACATATTGCATTCTATGGGAGGCTGGGTTATTCATAAAGTACATGCAGGGCTGGTTCAACCCTTAAAAGCATTGACTGCTTTTTACAGAAAATCTGGGTTCACTTCCCAGCACCCATATGGTAGCTCACAACCATCAGTAACTCCAGTTCCAGGGGATCTGACACTCTCTTCTGGCTTGGGCAGGCACTGCATTCATGTGGTGCCCAGACATACATGCAGGCAAAACCCTCATACCCATACAATAAAAAATACATTATATTTTTAAAAGTATATAATAGAAAGTCTATTAACTAGTATAGGGATATTATGCAGTATTTTCCTTTAGTGACATTGGTGTTAGTCAAGATACATTATCATTTGGAAGGGCACATCTGATCCCCACTATCCCTGCTGGAAGAAGAACCTGGTACCTTTGAAGCTCTACTCTGAGTTGTTTGGTCCTGTGCTGGCCTCTTGGTTCACAAAGAGTTAGGTCCCTAATATACATTGAAAACCCTGGTCGCTGGGCTACTTAAAATTCCAAGCTTTCAAGTGAGTTTTGTAGGTAAGCCATGGTCAGGAGGCTTATGTATAAAGAGTGGGCTTTTCCAAGCTTATAAGACTCTATGCCTGGTTTTGTGCCTACCTGACAACAAATGTTTATACTTAAAGATTCCGATCTACGATCTGCTCCACTAATTGGGTGAAGGCCTAGAGATTGAAATAAGAGACAAGGCGCAGCAAGTCATTCGTTCAACAGCAACGTCCAAATGCCGAATGTGATTTATTGAGGGGAAGAAGTGGGCTTATATACTAACTCACAGCACAGTGGAAAACAACAGGGTTTTCAGGTTTAGCTCATCTCCAGAAGATGTGTGTTAGCAAAACAGAAAGAGTACCAATAACAACTCAGGGCAAGATGTTCCAGCCAACAGCTTCAGGCTTGCTCAAGGTGCCCCAGGGGTCCATGCAGGGCCCTACAGGCCTTGGAGTGCTTTCTCTGTATCATACCTCCCTACTAGGTGGTATTTTGGAGGATGCTGGAGAAGAAGGATCCATGGCTTTTATCCACCCCATTTGCCAGAAGTGACTCATGCTTACAAGAATAACCAGTGACTATATAATGACCAAACTGGCTTAGATCAGTTCTTGGCATAGAGTGGTCTGTCTCTGTGAACAGTTGAGGACACTGCTTGACACTGTCTCCTGCCTTTTCTCTGAGTCCTGTCATCCCTGCCAGAGGATAAGGTAGGTGCTCAACTATTTCATGTGTTTCTTCAACAAATACTTTCTGAGTGTCAGGTACGGGTCTGTGGGTTATCTAGCAGTGTTGAGGATGCCATGTAGAACTCACTTTCCAGATACCACACCACAAACAAGACAAAGGATTGATGATTTTGTTTTTTGAGACAGGGTTTCTCTGTCTAGCACTGTTTGCCCTCAAACTCACAGAGATCTGCCTGCCTCTGCCTCCCTAGTTCTGGGACTAAAGGTGTGTGCCACCACCGCCCAGCCATAGATGTTTTCTTGACCTACTAGTCTTGCCTTAGTTTCAGAAAACAATAGGGAGGTGGAAATGGAAGCCATCTTAGGGAAGCTACTTCCTTTTAAGAAGATGGACAGGGAGACAGGATGCTTCAGAGTCACTGTTAATAAATGAACAAGCAAAGACTAAAACAATCAACTGCCATGTGGTGAATTTCCTGGTCATGCCATGTTTGTCATGGGCAAAGGTAACTAACTACAGTGCTACACTGTGGCATCCACTTCTACAGGACCATTGTCACCTCTAGGTTTGGGTTTTTTGTTTCTTGCAAAGATAGACCCTAGCTAGGAAAAACAATTCCAATTCAATATTCTCTCCGATACTCAGACAAGTAGAACCCGCCCAACAGAGCCTGATGTGAGCAGCTCCTGGTGTTTCTCTCTTTCACCCATAGGACTTTGCAGTTGCTTGTCCTTCCTCTGCCATTTGCCCAGCTGGCCCTCCCTCTGCTTTTCCTGTAAATGAACCTTTTTCTCCCAGGCACAGTCTACTTCTTCCCTTCATTGTTATATGATGTTCACTACCCTCCCTCTCCCGCTAGACTAGAATTGTGCCTTTGTCTTATTTCATAATCCCATCTCCTTTCCCCTTTAATAATTACATTCACCTTCATCTAATAATACAAACCTCTAAAGTCAGGTAGGATTTAAATGTGTGCACTAAGAAAAAGGTCGTTTTGGTGTTAATCAAAGAACAGTTGACACTTGATTTAGAAAATATATGACCCAAACTTCTGAATTTAGGAAACATTAATTAGGCTATGATTATTCTCATCACAAAAGCATTATACTGTTAGTGGTGA
This sequence comes from Cricetiscus sungorus, assembly GCA_030556225.1. Lineage (NCBI taxonomy): Eukaryota > Metazoa > Chordata > Mammalia > Rodentia > Cricetidae > Cricetiscus > Cricetiscus sungorus. Next base: position 23,415,578 of record JANBXA010000734.1, read on the forward strand.
GAGTACTGTATGAATAAAAGAAAGACCTAGTAAGATGCATTGCTTCAAATGATGAACCCTGGAACACTTTTAAAAAGTGCATCTCAGCTTATTTTACTTACAAATGTGGCAACAATACACATATTTCGAAGCTTGTCACATCAATATGTTATTTAAATATAAAAGCAAAAATGCAAGCAACATTTTTGTAGGGTACAGTCTCTTTGGGATCACCAGTGTTTCATGTGACAATTATCAGTTATCCTAGGTATTGATAAAAAGAAACTTCTTGATACTACTTGATAGTAGTCTTTCTTACTCAAATATTTATCCAGCTACAACATATTCGTGAGATGGGTTCTGGAAGGGAAGGAGAGATAAAGAGAAAGGAAGGAAGGAATATAGATAGATAGATAGATAGATAGATAGATAGATAGATAGATCAGTTTTGTATCCTCAATATAATTCAGTCTACCACAAATGGAAACCAGATGTGTAGAGAACATTCTCAAGGGGAAAACAGTTCCATGAGGAGGATGCAGCTGGAACCACCTGAAAGGCTTGCACACACAGGTGCATACCAGTCCCGAAGAATGATGGGCAGCCTAGGATGCCATTCACCACCATGGTAGTGTTAGGACCACCTTAATTACTGTAAATAGCTTTTGCCTCTTCTTTCCTTATTTGATATATATATATATATATATATATATATATATATGTATATATATGCTCTCTATTTCAAATATTTATGTACACAGCAACAGATTGGAATTGTTCAGAAATATTCAATGATGCTACAGCAGAAGTCATGTGTGTGCCACAGAAAATGGGTACTCTTAATGGTGTGTGTGCTCATTATTCTTTCACTGGCTTTCACAGGCTGATTTGGAGTTAAAAGAGTCCTTTTCCTCCAGAATGAAGAGGGTTTGCTGCTCCAGAGTAAGAAAGACTGAAGTTTAGATGTTTTACACACACACACACACACACACACACACACACACACACACACACACACACAACACACACACATACACACATACATACACACACATACACACATACAGACACACACACATACATACATACATACACACACACACAAACACAAGCACACATACATACACACACACACACACACACACACACACACACACACACACACACACACCGGAGATTACATTCTTTTTCATCAATTGCTTTGTCAGTCTGTAGATTAAGCTCATAGATGAGTCAATGTGCTAGGAGACCAGGAACTTTACACGGGCAAGTGGTGACGACTAACTTCTTGCAGTTCTGACAGTGCTAAGCAAGCTGGAGGCTGCGGGCTTGATGTGGGCCCTACCTAGAAGACAGTCATCTTAGACCTGACTCACTACCTTTGAGTTACTATAACATCTGACAATGGTCAGGGCCAGTAAACTAAACACTGTAAGTATAAGTAAGCCGCACTCTGCAGTAAGAGATTGAATTGGTCTCCGTTGGCCCTTTTACTCTACTCAACTCTACCTTTTATCTACTAACTCTACATTCTTAGAAATAACTGCCACAAGCCAGTTCCTTGCATATTACCCACAACAGATCCACGCACAACTGTATGTGTCCTTGTGTGTTTCTAAAGACGAACATATTTATTTTCTGAGGGTGGGGTTCTATGTGTGGAATTCAGATAACTCTTTCTGGGAGTCAGTTCTCCCATACCACCTGGTTTTTTGAGGCAGAGTCTCACCTTGCTGTTTCTTCCACTGGACTGCGGAGACCAGTTTCTGGGTGACTTTGGGGTCTCTGCCCCCCATATTGCCAAAGAAGTGTTGCATCTAGGGTTTTATATAGATTCTGGGGACAGAACAATCTGTCAGTCTTTCGTTGCTGGTACTCTTTTTTTTTTGTTTTAATTTTATTTAATATGCATTGGTGCTTTGCCTGCATGTATGTCTGAGTGAGGATGTCAGATCTTGGAGGTACAGACAGTTGTGAGCTGCCATGGGGTGCTGGGAATTGAACACAGTTTCTTTGAAAGAACAGTCAGTGCTCGTAACTCCTGAGCCATCTCTCCAGCCCCTTACTGCTGGTACTCTTACTTTTTTGAGCCATCTTGCCTGCCCTATCTTTGTGGGTTCATCCCCTCTTGTATACCTTACTTTCAAATATTTTTTAATTTCATTATTAGCAAAGTATAGTGGCAAGTGCCTTTCATCCCAGAACTTTGAGTTTGAGGCCAGCCTGGTCATCATGAAGTTCTAGGCAGGTATTGTAATGACCCTGTCTCTCCTGTTTCTCTTTCTTCCTTTTTTTCAGACCAAACTTGCCTTGAATTCCCTTGGATTTTAGATCCTTCTATACTGCTGGGGTTGCAGGCATGCAATACCGGCGGTTTATGTGATCTGGGGGGTTGAACTCAGAACCTTGAGCACTCTAGACAAACATGCTAGCATCTCATTGCATTCCCAGTTCCTTATTCTTTTAGTTTTTAAAGCCGTGTGACATGCTCAGATTCTCAGCACTTCTTCTTGGTCATTCAAGTCATTCCAGAAGTCACAGCATATTCGTTATTTTTCAATGCTTTTACTAATGTATAGTTAACATACAGTACAGAGACCTGGTGTCCAGTGTAGGGGTTTTGGATAATTAAACATACCTGCAACTACCATCAGGAACAAAATAGAGAGAATTTCTATCTCCCCAGAACTGGTTCTGTCAGCCCCAAGACTTAGGAGAGCCTCGTAAGCCTCTTGGACCAGGTTCCCTCTACTCTAGCATATTTCTGAGATTTGTTCATTTAGGGACTGGAGAGATGCCTCAGAGGTTGAGAGCACTTGCTTCTATTTCAGAGGACCTGGGTTTGGTTCCCAGCACCCACATCATGCAGCTCACAATGGCTGTAACTCCAGTTCCCAGGGATCTAAAACCCTCTTCTGGCCCCCGCTGGTGCCAATGTAACACTCTCCTCTGTGTACATATAAATAAAAATAAAAAAATAAAGCAAACCTTTTTCAAAAAGTGCACAGTGTTTAGGAAAGAGAGAGTTTTATTTGGGTTGAAGTTTGCAGGTTTCTTATTATTTGGGGGTAAAAGGGGATAGGGTCAAAGCCTGGCCTCCAACTCTGTGTAGCCAAAGGATGACCTTGAACTGCTGAACCTCTTGCCTCTACCTCTCAAATGCTGGAATCACAGCTGTGCATCACTGCACTTGGTGTGGTAGTGAATTCCTTAAAACTAAATTTGTATTACACTTATTGTGACTTGCTCTTAAAAATAACAAAAATATAAAACTTTTCCTTTAAATCTGAATAATGTAGGGCTATTTATAGCATCTAGAAGTTTGCTGAACCCTTGTACTTTAGACCTAGCTTCAGAGAGGATATTTCAACTGCAAATGATGGAAAGTATTGATGGGCCCGTCAACTGGTATCTTATGTGATTGAGATGTTCACAGCTGGACAGGCACCAAATTTCCAGGTACTGTTCCTGTTGCCTCTATGCTGTCATCTGCATCAGCTTAATTTAAATGCATAATGTGGTTGGAATTTTGTGCTCAGTTTGTTGCAAAAGAATATCCTCAGTGCTGCATAAAGACACACACAAAGCAAAAGTAATATAGCAAGGCAATTTCTGTTTGCAAAAAGGACATGCCACCACCAGTCACAGCAGTTGAACAAGCATGAAAGTTCGCTTCATTTTTAAACCAATACAAGTGTTTTCTGTCTCATCCCATTTGTAGGAAGTTGGCCTTACAATCTGATGTGATCAGCTAATTCACTATTAGTGCAAAAGGGAAGGATGTGACAGTGAGTTTGGTCATGTTCATGGATTGGCCAAACAGGCACACATCCACAAAGGTTTCACAAGGCGGAGGAGGTCTATGAACTACTGGCCCTTGGCAGGGTAGTTGTCTTGAATAGAAAACAAACACACACAGAAACAAAACCTGTTTCTAACTATTGTCATTCTGTATTTTTTATCCTCTTATCAGCAGCAGGAGTGGAAGAAAAGTCTCCAATGCATCCTCCCATCTCACTGGGTCATGTAAGATCCCTTACTTTTCTCTAGACAGACAATAGTGAACTGGGTCATTAATTAAGAGTCCTGCATTTGCTCAACTATGTTCATAGCAGCGTTATTTGTAATAGCCAGAACCTGGAATCAACCTAAATGCCCCTCAACAGAAAAATGGATAAGAAAAATGTGGTACATTTACACAATGGAGTACTATTCTGGTAAGAAAAAACAATGGCATCTTGACATTTGCAGGCAAATGGGTGGAACTAGGAAAAACCATCCTGAGTGAGATAACTGAGACCCAGAAAGACAAATATAAAATATTCTCACTCATAAGTGGGCATTGGATATAAAACAAAGGACAACCATAGGCTGCAACCCCCCAAGAACCTAGGTAACAAAGAGGACCCTAAGAGAGACATACATGGATATGCCTAGGAAGGACAAGAGTAAATTGGGAGCATGGGGGCAGGAGGGATGGCAGAAGGGGTGAGGGGAGAAGGGAAGGAGAGTGGGGAAAAATGTATAGCTTAATTTAAAAAAAGGTAAAAAAAAAAGATGACACATAGATATAAAAACAATTAATAATAATAAGGGCCCTGTTTGAAAAGGGGTGGAGGGACGAAAGTAATAAAACCAGCATCAACTGCAGCGCTGTGTGGACTGCAGCCTGCAGTAAATGCACCCAGCCATAGGGCCTGAGGTGACTCCTACAGTTCCAGAGTGCCTTGCCCTGTGCAGGGGTAGTTAACACCCTGGAAGACCCTGCTCTCAAACCTGTGATGGCACCACATGGGAGGAAACACACATCCTGGATCTTTGAAAGAAGAATTTATAGCTGCCGAAATAGTCTTAGAAGGATCCCACAAATTTTATTTTAATTTAAAACGATATAGTGAAGTATTATTTTAATGCTAACATCAAAGTCTGAAAACTGGAAGCAAAGGAAAGGATGGGGGAAATGTTACTTCAAACCACTTTAAAATACTCAAGCTATCCTAATCTGGAAAAAGTGTGGGAATCACTTTAAATAGCTTCAAACCATGAAGGATTGAACTTGCACAGGGAGTCTGTGTTCATACTACAACCAAGTTCTTTAAGATCCCCAAATTATGTTGAGATGAGACCCATTGATGAAAATTAGTGTACGTCCGCAGAAAGACACACGAGTGCCATTGCTCTCTCTGACCATATTATCAATGATTATCAACCTTCTTTGTGTTCTTCACAGTTTCTAAAATGAGAATTCTGTATTATCTTTCCCTCAATCAAAGTAAGATATTCTATTGTAAAATGTGCAGCACTTGTCCAGGTGGTACTCCGTGTAAGCGGTAGATTTACAATGAGTGCGGGAGACTCCATCTTTACTTCATGACTATGAAATTATGGGTTTGGTAGCTACCATCGATCTCATGGTGAAACAGTCCACAAAATGCAATGCCAAGGTGATGAGTTACATTAGAAACATCTGCTCCAGGTGGTTTGGAGGAGCTAACAGAATCCCACTAGATCACTTTTTTTCAGGCTGTCTTTTTGTCAAAGGGTACTGGATACTAAGGGTGTTTTCAGCAGTAACTGTGTCATCATTTTGTGAGGAGATAGAGCTCCAAGTACATGTTCCATTAACTCACCTGACTGTGCAAACATATCCAGAGGCTGACCCAAAGAACTGTCCTATTTGGCTCAGCTTGTGTGGAGTAATTAAATATGGGATAGTCAACAGTCCTGTTTGAAAAGGCTGCATATGAAAATCTGAATTTTTAGATATCTTCAAGAAATTTAAAACTGGGGCCTGGGAAGGTGGCTCAGTCAGTGAAGGGCTTACTGTGTCAGTGTGAGGACCCAAGTTCAACCCCTGGTACCCAGGTAAAGGCTGGGCATGGTGATGGGAGTTTATAGGCCCTGCACTGGGAAGAAAAGTAGGAGGATCTCTGGGACTCACTGGTCAGCCTGCTTCACTTGATTAGTAAGCACAGATTCTTGTGAGAAATTGTCACAATTCTCCCTGCCCCCCCCAAAAAAAACAAAAAACAAAAAAAATCAAACAAACTGGTATATGGCTCCCCAGAAACAACAGCTGAGATTGAGCTCTGGATTTAACATGTATACATATACACACACATGCACATATACCTAAACACATACATGCACATATACCTAGACACACAATGCACATATACATAAATACACACATACCTAAACACACACATGTACACATACCTAAACACACACATGCACATATACCTAAACAACACACAAACATCTGCACACACACTTGTGCACACTCAGAACTGGAATGCAGCTATGTATGAAGGTGCAAACATTTAATCCTAGCACTCAGGAGGCAGAGGTAGGCAGATCTCTGAGTTCAAGGCCAGAACTGGTCTACAAAACGAGTTCTAGGACAGCCAGAATTATTACATAAAGAGGCCCTGTCTCAAAAAAACAAAAAAACCCTGAAAACATCAACTGCATCTTCGTGAGTCCTTGATGGCTCATCTTATCCCAATTTTAGTAGATTATATTAGCCTGTTTACCTCAGAACTCACCTTTGCCTATTGCAGTACAGTTAGTTGGCTTTACTCATCTGAACTGTCATAGATGTAGCTATCCATCAAGGAATAAATCAACACATTAGGGCACGTGATGGAATATTACCCAGCCACAAAAATGAATGAAATGCTAAAAGACGCCATGACTAAGATGAACCTCAGATATATTACACTAATTGAAAAAAGCCAGAGGGGGGAAAAACCTCACATTTTGTGTATAATTCCTTTTTTGTAAAATATCCAGAAGAGGCAAATTCACAGAAATAGAAAATGGATTAATGGTTATAAGGAGCCTAGGGAAATGGGTAGAGGGATAATTGCTTGAGGGCTCCAGGAGGGTGGTGACAAAGATTTAAAGGTGGTGGTTTCACAGCACTGTAAACAAAGAAATATCACAACATAATTCACTTTAAGGTGGTTAACTTTATGTTCTGAATTTTACCCCAATTAAAAATAAAGTCCTGAAATCCTGTGAGTGCGACCAGATTACTAAAACCACATGAAAGTAGCTAGAGGAAATAGGAAATGTTGGGCTCCCGGAGCCCAGGGTCATGAGTACTCAGTGAGGGCTCATCTGCAAGGTTCAAGGTCCTGACAACTGTGTTCTCCCCAGGACAGTTTGGCTAATGTCCTCAGGCAGTGAGTGAAGGCCAAGACTGAGCCTTTCCTTCTATAGCAGTCACATGCATTAGATAAACTTAAAAATAACCCACCATATTTTATGGCTGCCTGTCTATATGCAGGGAAAACACTGTGCTGTATTCAAGACATCAAAGAAATATCATCAAATGTGTGCAAATGACCCCAGGTTTATGACTTTTTGTTAAGGCTATTCATGATGTCTGTAGAGGAGGCATTTATTGTTGGTGACAACCCCTCAGGGCGGATGCCATGGTCCTGACACTTAACCACGCTTGTTACTGCTATCTTATGTCCAAAACTTCAAGACAGAGGAAAGGGAGGTTTGGAAGCTAACAATAGATTCCTCTTGCTGGCAGGAGCTGGGGGGAAATATGCCTGCGGAAAAGCCCGCTTGCCAGGTGTCTGGAGACATCTGCAAAGGAAGTAGAAGGAGAAAGGAGACCGGAAGTCCTAAGACATCAGCAGAGGAAGGTGGGGACAATGAGAGCACACAGGGCTGGGATCCCACAGCTGGGAAAGGATGGGAACTGATGGCATGCGCAGTTCCTAGGGAAGGGGGACTGGGAGTTCAAAGTCAGCCTGGGTTGCATGGTAGAAATTCACCCCAAGCAAACAAACAACATCTCCCCAAACAGGAACAACAACAACAACATCAACAAAATAAAAGAGGGAGAGAATAAAAACCAGAGAAAGCATGGGGGACTTATCATCTAACTCAGCTGTGCTTCTCCCAGACTGTTTGATTCTTGTTGACTTGGATTGAAGTGATCATGATTTGTAATGTGTGTGTGTGTGTGTGTGTGTGTGTGTGTGTGTGTGCCCTTACCAGGTGTAGGGGCCAGAGGTCAAAGTTGTGTGTCTTTCTCAATTACTCTCCACATTGTTTTTTGAGACAGGGTCTCTCTCACTAAACTTAGAGCTTACTGTTTTGGCCATACCCACTAACTGGCCAGTGTATCCTGGGGATCGATCTGCCCCTGTCCCAATCCATCCTCTAATCAATGGGTTTGTAGATGTCAGCTGTCACTATAGCTTTTTAAGTGGGTGCTGGGGACCTGAACTCAGTCTTCATTTTTGCTCAGCAAGCACTTCACCCACTAAGCCATTGCCCAAGATTTTCATTGCATTATGTGGATACAAATATATTTATGAAAATGGGTTTCATACTCTATGTATCATTTTGATTAGTTTGCCTTAATTGAAACAGTTTTTAAGTTGCAAGATTAAATAAAAGTCACCAGATTACATAAAACTCAGGAGAACTATAGAAACAGTGCAACAAGGAAACAGCAGGCTGCCAGTGTGTCAGACAGCCAGTTTCTCTACCTCATTCTTCAAGTCATGTTGATATTAGTCTACTTCTGTCATGGACATGATTCCACACTCCTTCAGGTTGGACACAGGGAACCATTGGAATAGGAATTTGGAAGGGGTGGTTGCCTGATTGCCATCCTGGGATACTGTGCTTGCTGCTCACTTGCCACCCTCTTGCAGACATGACATTTCGCAGGAGCTGCCAGGCTTCCTGTCAGGGGGGCATTCAGCGGGGAGTCCAGAGTGAAACTTGTTCCTCATAAGCCTGGATAATATCAGAAAGCCTCAATCTCAGTGTCCCAAGGCTCCCACACCCATTTCTCAAGTCTGCTGCTCTGCATTTGTTTTCTTATGGGTCAAGCATTATTTCTGTGAGGGGAACAAGAAACTTCTATTTAACAGATCAATAAAACGGATGGGGGTTATTCCTCACATTTACATAAGGTATTCACCTGTCTCACTGAAAGTTTCAGTGTCTAGAAAGAATCGTATCCCCTGCCAGGCATCGAGTTGACCCAGGTCTCTCTGGCTATGAAATGAGGAGTGACCACAACCCAGGGAAGCCCAAGGGATCGTTACAGCTAGATACCTTGCTGTTTCTGGTTACAGAATTCTGCGTCATTTGTTCACAAGTCCATCCAGCAGGAGCAGCCAGGCCCAAATGGCAGTTATTTTATCAGAGAGGAATTAGTTGTGTTCCCTGACACTGGACTGAGTGTATCTGAAGATGATTGTGAGCTTGTTCCTTGACCTTCTGTCCTTCAGTATAAATAATCCTGGCTCTTTTAACCTTTTCTTCATAAGCTTTGTTGTTTCCGAGTCCTTACTACTCTCACAGCTCTTCCCGGAGCCTCTCAGGCTTGTCTTCCCTCTTTAATTACAGGGCTCAAACACAATATTCTAGGAAGCACTCGAGCAGTGCTGGGTAAAATGGAAAGCTTAACTCAAGACTCTTCGGTGTTCCAGCTCATGCGGCCTGCCCGGGGTCATGGTCACACAATGTTGTCTTTGAAAGTGACTCCTTACACACACCCCAGCTTATTTTCTGGGAGCTGGGGATGGTACAGGCACTGTCAGGATGTCACAGCCTAGCTGCCATGCTGTGTGCACAGTTAGGGTTGTGTTGTGGGCAGACCTTGACTCTAGACTCCTGTGTCCCGTTTTCTAGCATCATTTCCCAGAATAGACTGTTCCCAACACTTCCGCCTGTTTGTCTATTCAAAATGAGAAAGAACACAGCATCAAGACTCACCATGGCATGAAACTCTATCTTGTCAATGTGTGCCTCTCCCAGGAACCTGCATTTGAAATCCTATCATCCCTAAGTGTGGGATGAGGGCTTTGTTTACTGTAAAAAGAATCTGAAATGACAGAAAGTAGATATATTATCACACATCCACTTATCCATCCATCCACTCACTCACATACGCATCCATCCATCCATCCATCCCCATCTACCCATCCATCAATTAATCTATTGTCTGTCATTTAATCTACATTCATTATCCTGGCTGTTGTTAAGAGTGATAATCCTTGAGTTAGAGTGTATCTTAACTTGAATACCTGGGGGTTCTAGCCAAGCACCACAGAGAAGTTTGTGCCTTCTGCTCGTTCTATCTTTCTTTTTTTCCCTGTATATCCATTCAACAAGGCTTTGTGGAGGACCTGCTGTATTCTTCCAGGCTCTGCTCAAGTCCTGGGGTTAAGACAACAGTACCTAGTCTTATCTCATGTGCTTCGTAGTTTGGTAAGAGGACTCAGATTTATGAAAAGAGAAATGTGCTGAAGTATTCAGATATTGTTCTATATACTGAGTAAGAAGATGGAAGAGTGACTGGTGTCCCTGAGAGTAGTAGAAAGGCTTCCAGGGGCAATCACCTCTCTTCTCCTGTTAGTAACCCACATTCCACTTTGCCAACCTCCGGTGTCATGTGTTCTAAGATACGATGGAACCAGAACATTTCTTTCCTCCAGATCCATCTTCTGGTTGTGTTTTGTTTTCTCATCCCCTTTCTGAAGAGCAAGCTCATGACTTTGTAGCCCAGAGGGTTTAGACTTCCTTGAGACACACCCTGTAGCCATTAGCCACTCTCAAATAAACATTAAGGTGTTTGTGTGCGCTAGTCAGTCTCTGTCCCTGGGACAAACCCGAGCAAATCCCTTCAGGGAGGATTCATTTCGCTTCAGTCTCAGAAGTTCAGCCCATGGTGATCTGGCTCCACTGCTTGGAGCAACACAGTGGAGGAGCTCTCTTACCATGACAACCAGAGAGCAGAGAGACCAAGAGGGGTTTTACTGAAGGGCTTCATCCTCCTTTTGCTTTTGTCTAGAGAATAAGTCCTTTCACGTGAGGATGCATCCCTGCCCCTCTCAGGAGTTCATCCACAGTGAGGATACATCCCCCCTTCTCAGCTGCTATCGTCGGGAGAAATGTTCTCGCAGATGTACCCAGAAGCAAGTTTTACAAACGTCTTAGGTATCTCTCAGTCCAAGCACACTGACACTCAAGATGCACCACTACAGTGAGTACAGGCACATCTGTGTACTGGGGGAGGCTACCTATGAGATAAAATCCCAAGAATCTTGGTTACTGCGACATGGAGAAGTGGGAACCCTCCCCATTGGAAACCCAGACCTGTGAGCTTAATCACTGGTACAAAATGCAAATCAAGCACACTGTTGTCTATTTGTCTTGTGCTTCTGCCTCTTATTATAGTTACATGTGAGAGAAAGGACTAAGCCTTCAGCATCTGACCCACACCCCATTTCTCTTAGCATATATACAGTACATTTTTTGTTGTTGTTGTTGTTAAATAAAAGGGCAGCTTTCTTGTTTGAAATAAGCATCCTGGAGATGTTTGCTGAGGGAATAAATGAGTATGTGCATGTGGACCCTGTGACCTTTGGTTACTATCATAACTACTATCGGGCTACGATAAGGGTAGCAACCCAGGAGACATCTAGTTACATGTGTGATGTCTTCAGTGAATGGAACATTATTGACAATGCCTGAATCAGTCCCATTCCAAAATAATCTTCATGTTATGAACGCAGAAATGAACATGATTGTGCCTGGAAACATGGAACTATTTCTGCATCTTTATTCTGCTTGTTTATTGTTCTTATTCTTAGAGGGTGACTTCAGTATGAAGCAAGAGGTTATTTTACTTTGATTATGTGTGAATGGTGACAAACTGTAAACTGTGCATTTTGGAATAATATGCAATGGTGACAATACCCTTTGTAGTTTTCAAACCAAGCTTGACCTTCTGCATGGGTGAACTTGCATTCACAGTGCATCCTCAAGAAGATACACGTGCCCAACTGTGTCCAGCACCTCTGTGTGCTGTCTCTGAGTGCTCTGGAGGGACACACATCACTTTATTACACATATTTCTTTTCTTTTTTTATATTACAGTCAGGTAATTATATTGATTTATTTAAAAGTTATGTATGAGAGCGGTTATATTAGCCATGTATTTTTTTTTTTCAAAATAGTGAAAAATTGCACAATCTTTGAATTAACAGCAGATAGGGGCTGAGGGCACTGGGGATGCTTCTGGATTGGCTGCTTTGGTAAATTGTCATCTCAAAGAACCTCGGGAACTTTCACTGCCATTTCAAAAGCTTGTCTCCTCTGTATTTTCCAGCATCCCTCCCACCCTATATAGACCCTTGTACCTTATGTGACACTCTGTTCTTCTGATAGATAAGAACAAAACCCAAACTGGTCACAAGATTGGAATTAGCTGGCTGGGCAGAGGAGGTCAAATAAGGCAAGAGACATCAGGAAACAGGATTATCTTAATTTCCTGGAGAAGCTTTCCGTCATGTCCTGGTCTCACAATCAGAGAGACAGGTCTGCACCCAACCCAGGAACCTGCACCAACAAAACATCACCCCTTTCCTAATCCTGGTTTAAAGCTTCCTATCCTGTAGCCCAGATAGCCCTGATTTGGGCCCTGGTTTACTTTTGTGGATGGTGACCTTTGGTGTGGCACTTAGGGACACAGAGCCAAGGCCTGGGACCCTCAGAGGTAATATCCAATACTCCTGTGTTGTTTTGGAAGCCCCAGAACGAAGTGTACTCTTGCTTTGGGGGATGACCTTAGGGAGATCCGGGCCAGAGCTCCAAAGGGCTAAAGCCTTCATGGAAAAAGACACTCTTCTCATGGTGACATTAAAGGGACTCCAAGCAGGTCTGCCTCCAAGGGGGGCGTCTCCGCCTGGTGAGCTGACTGAAACTGGATTGTGGACCCAGGTTGATTTATCCAAGTCCAGTTCTCTGTAACTGAGGAAAAGTCTTTGATTTTGTCTAAGTCTCAGTCTCCAGACTTGGGAAAATGGCCCACAACAGCAATTCTTCCTAGAGTGCTCATGGAAATGAAATGAGGTGACCTAAGACAACCCCTTAGCACAAAAACCAGCCCAGAGGCATCAGGCAGGCGAGCACTTCTGTCACCATTAGGAACTGTTGTGCCATTTGCAACTTGGGAATCATATTTCTGGGTCAAGGAGCTAAACATCTTGTGCAGCATTGAAAACTGCTCAAGTTCACAGGCCTGAAAGCTGACCTTCCCAGCTTCAGATCGTGGGTCCCTAACTTACTGCCTGGATCCACTCAGGCAACTCACTTAGCCTACTAATGCTTATCCCTACATTTGTAAAACAGTAATGTCTCTCTTCCTCATAGGATTATTGTAGGGATCCAATGAGTTCACATTTGTTCAGGGTGTAGAACAACGCTATTAGAGTGCAGTGACTTGAACTAAGCAAACTAAGCTGTAAACTTCTGTTCCTCCTGCCTTCCCCTCCAGAGTGCTAGGATTATAGACATGTGCCACCATGTCCAGTATACGCTGGGAATTGAACCCAGGGCTTGGTGCATGCTAAGCAAGCACTCAATCAACTAAGCTATATCCCTAGCTCAATCAAATATCTTCTTGCATTATATTAAACCCCTCTCCTTGTAAATAATGCCCTTACAGGTGGAACCATTTCTCAGCCTCCACTGCCTGCCATGTAGTGACTGGCTCCTCCAGACTCCATGAACGAATATGCTGAGAGAGGAAGAAAGGGAGAAAGGAAAGAAAGAGGATGGACAAAGGGAGACAAAAAGTAGGCAAGGATTCCTGCGGCCGAAAGCAGCGCTCTCAGCCCAGGTGGCTCTTGTCTGGAGATACCAAGTGTCTAAGTAGAACAACTAACAAAAGCAACGAAGGCCCTGTCATTGGTGGCAGCTGAGCCTGCCTGCAAGCAGGAGAGACTGTCCGGTCACTAACCAAGGCTGACACATTGAGTGAACAAAGGGGTCTGTGGCCTCAGACTGCCGTCTGGCACCTTGCAGGAAGTAAACCAAGTGTGAAGCACACCTGTCCTCTCTGGCCTTTTAACTGGCAGGGATTTAATTGCTATGTGGTGGGAGAGGTGGGCGGTCCTGGCTTTGAAAAGGCCAGGGGATTAATTGTGTGTTAATGGATGGATGTGCAGGGGTTAGGAGAAGCACAACGGGGAGAGGATGGGAGCTTGGGCATATTCTGCCTTCCCAGTCTCTTTATGTTTCCCCCGCAGTGTGCTGTTTTGGGAGCCAGATGGCCTAGACAGAAATGAAAACAAATGCACTTGGGGAAGAGAAACCATAGAGCAAGGTTCTCACGCAGTGTGACCCCAGGAGGCAGATTTGGATTCTAGAACTGTTCTCCGTTTCCCTGAATTTACAGAGTGGCTTTCCACTCTTTGGTCAGAGCACTCAGGTCCTTCCAGGGTTGAAGGCTTTCAGACTCATCTCCTTGTGCCCCTGTCTAGTTCCTTTTTACCCTTCCCAGGCCACATGCCCCTGGCCCTGCCCTGTAGTCGCTGGCTCTGTGCAAATGTCCTCCTCTATCTCATTATTTGGAATCCAGCTCACAAGCTAAATGTGCCAGGTATCCCTGAGACCATCTTAGCTTGGACCATTTTCATACACTCAGTGTCCTGTTGTGGTTTGAGTGATAACATCCCCCATAGGCATAGACTCATGTATTGGGACATTTGGTCCCCAGCTGGTGGTTGTGTTTGGGGAGGCCTAAGAGGTATGGCTTTGCTGGAGGAAGTATGCCATTGTGGGCAGGCTTTGAGAGATTAGAGACTTGTACCACTCTGGTTCTCTCTGTTTCATGCCCGTGATTGGCACGTGAGCTCTCAGTTTCCTGCTCCAACCCTCATGCCAACTGACTGTTGCAGAGCCTCCCTGCCATGGTGGACTCTTACACCTCTGGAGCAGTGAGTCCAGATACAAAATTTCTTCTATAAACTGCCTTTGCCGTGCTATTTTTATCACAGCAATGGAAAAGTAACTAACACACTACCCGGTGTATCTTTGCTCCTTTTTACAAGATATAAAAACACATTTCAGGGAGAGTAGTTATATTATGAAGATTTACAATGAATTTTTTTAATCAACTTGAATATTTTATTTTGTTTATAATTGGACACATTTTGGCAAATAATTGTCTACTCTTCCGAACCCTGGTTGGATGAGAAAAGCAAATCTGCAGATTGCTTTCAGAGATAACTTAGATGAATATTAAATTTCACAATTCCTATAGGTAATATTGCTAGTTTTGACTTTGAAGTTTTAAAACTCTTTGCAGAAAATCAGTTGTGTTCATCATTTTTCTGCTGCTGTGATGATGAAACACCATGACCAAGGCAGCTTAGGATGACTTATCTGGGTCACAGCTTCAGAGGACCAAGAGATGTTCATGGCAGAGAGGTATGGCACCAGCAGGAAGCTGGGAGGCCACGCCTCACCCTCGAGCTCGAAGCAGAGAGGAAGAGTGAACTGGAAGTGACAAAAGTCTTTAAACTCTCAAAGCCCACCCCTAGTGACATACTTCCTCCCACAAGGCCATGCCTCCTAAACTTCCTGAAACAGGAACTGGGAACCAAGTGTTTAAATACCGGAACCTGTGGGAGACATTTCTTATTCAACCATCACAACAATATTTTCATTTCACTTGGCTTTGTGTGTGTGTGTGTGTGTGTGTGTGTGTGTGTGTGTGTGTGTGTGTGTTCCACACAGCACAAGTGGTCAGAGGACAATTTGTAAGAGTCAATTTTCTCCTTCTGCCACATGGGACCCAGAGATGGAACTCAGGTCATTAGGCTTGGTGGTGAGCGATCTAGAAGCTATCCTTTTTTTGTAACTTTATAAGTTCCTCAACTCTAAAAAACGTCTGTAAAACTGCTGGCCATGCCGGGCGGTGGTGGCAGGTCTTTAGTCCCAGAATTGGGAGGCAGAGGCAGGCAAATCTCTGTGAGTTCCAGACCTGGTCTACAAGAGCTAGTTCCAGGACAGGCTCCAAAGCCACAGAGAAACCCTGTCTCAAGAAAACCGAAAACAAACCAAACAAAAAATCTAAAACACAAAAAACCAAAAAAACAAAACAAAAGACTACTGGTCATAGCCTCTGGCTCCGAACCCATAAAGGGATAGAGCCTGTCACCGACAGAAAAATTCTCTCACCTGTACAAACATCCAGCAAAAAGCTTTTTTTTTAAAAAAAGTGTGTCTTCTGTAAACCCAAGTCTCTCTGAACCTCTTGTGGAGAGCTAACTAGTTATATAAAATCACAGTGAGTCTTTGATTCAATATCCAGTTATCAGCCAAAGGCAGAAATACACAGGACACGGTCACTACCAAACAAAAAGATAATACAATTGTAAACTTGTAAGCACCAAATAACATATTGTGGAAACACAGAAATCTGCATATAAGGAGACATTTTGCACACTCCTAGTAACACAATACATGTTTTGCGTACTAGTAGATCAAGAGTACACAAACAGGAAATGGTACAGGGGATTTGAAAAACAAAATGGCAGAGTTGGTGAAGTAAATAACAAAGGACCAGTGTGCTTATTAGTGTGAAGAGGAGGGCTGGAAGGGGCCATCACCCCGAGCCCTGGTGTTTAGAAGGGCTTTGTGCAAAAATTCATCCGTCAAGAGTCAAGGAATGGACGGGTATCTGAGTGAGAGGCACTGGGTTTCACTGCATCCATTCACCGACTGCCTTTTATACTTAAAACTTAATAGTCTAACTTAAGGTACCAACTTTCAAACACAAGCGTATTTATTTTTTAAAGAAATTGTATATTGCCACTGTAAACAAGCAACTAGTAGCCCTTGTCCTTCATAGAGGTTAGTGACTTAAAAAAAATAATAAAGATAATGAAAGCAAAACAAGATCAATTCATTCTGGTTGTGTATTATGGATCATGGCCAGCACCTTCACCCCTACCCTGCCATAAAGCCATAAACTTGTAATGTGTGAGTCCTCATTGGTTATTCACATTTCAAAAGAGACAGGGAAGTGAAGATAAGAATCTCTAATGGCAGAATCACCCTTCCTTCGAACAGCCCATTTGTTTAGCTCTCAGAGACAACCCCTTGAGTTACAAGGGCTTCTGTGTATGTTAGGCAAAGCACAGTCTATGGGGTAGGCAATGCGAGAGGCCTCCGGATTAAGAGGGCTAGGGTGAGGATTTAATAAGTCTGACTGGTAGACCTTTTCTGGGTCACAGATTAGTAAGTGCCTGTGGCTACAGTTAGGACCTGGAATGTTCCCAAAGACTCCATGTGCAAATCTCTCTGAGGTAGGTGTCTAAAAGAAGGAAATCAGGACACCATCTCTGTAAAAAACGGTAAAGCTCAAACCATCCCATCCTTTCCCTCCAGCTACCATGAGGTGAAGAGATTTCCTCTACCATACACTCCTGCCATGGAATATGCTGAATCACGGTGATAGGTCCAGAACCACCTGGCCATGGATTGAAACCCCTCAGAGCATGAACTCATAGAAACCCTTCATATTTCATGCTGATTCATCTTATGACCTGCTATGGTACTGGGAAAGTGCCATCTGCTATAGAAATGTCTCTATTATAGACAAGTACTTTTGCTACATCTTTGACATACATGACTCATCTTCATTAGCAGCCCGGTGGTGTCAGAACTATTGTTGTAAATAAAAGGCCGAGTGAAGGCTGAGAGTGTCACACACATTGTCCAGGCTGACAGGTTCTAGCCAATAAACTAGAACCAGAATGTTAGTTCAAACTTCCCTGGCTATGATGTTCTCAAGATCAGTTCTGGTAACGTGTTCCATTCCAATACATTCTAACATTTGCTTATTTCTTTCCTTTTATCATAAGTTTTCTCTTTTTAAGAAACATTTTTCTTTTTGTGTCTCTAAATCTATTTGAGATTTTCATACATACATACAATTCCAGCACATTGTTTTCTCCACCCTCTCTCATCCTTCTGGAAGCCTTCCACCAAGTTCCCATTCATGCACCCCCCACCAAATCTACCAAACCCAATTAGTGTTGCCTATATACCCATGGGAGTTGGGCTACCCACTGAAGTATGGACAAGCTACCAGGAACCACACCCCTAAACAAAACTTATTTTCCCTTTACTGGCAGTCATCAACTGTCAATAGTTCCTCAGGCAGGGGTATGGGCCTTTGGGCCCTTTCCTCATCCATGCTGAAATGCTGAGTGGGTTGATCTCGTACAGGCAACCACAGGTACTGTGAGTTCATGGGTGCAACCATTCTACCATGCCTGGAATACACTGTTTTGCCTTAGTCCTCCCTGGTCTTAGAGTTCTTCACCCCCTCCTCAGCACCATAATGTTATTGGTACACTGTGTGAAGGTGTATTGCTGTGATTGGTGTAATAAAAACCTGAATGGCCAATAGCTAGGCAGGAGGTATAGGTGGGATTCTGGGGGGGGGTGAAAGGAAAAGGAGAATGAATCTAGGCACACATGAGGTGCCAGGAGACACAGAGAGAGAAAGCAGGAATTACGATGGAAGAGAGGTAACCCCTGAGCCTTGGGAGAAGGGCATGTAGTATAGATAGATGTCCCTTTGTTACCAAGCCCTTTGAAGACCCTTGTTCTCTGCATGTTAGTTATTGTGAGTCTCTGGATCAGCTGCCATCCACTGCACCAAGATGCTTCCCTGGTGAGGGCTGAGAGTTGCACACATCTGTGGATACAGAGAATCATATTTAACCTTTAAAAGAGAGAGAGAGATTCTATCTAATGAAGGAGATTAGCATGACTACCATTATCAAGGAGAAGAAGAGGAGAAAAATACCCAAATCTGATGATCACTAGTTGGTTGGGTAATTATTTTGATTCTATTCAAGTTCCTTCTTAAAGTCACCTGAAGGTGAGGGTTCTTTAGCAAAGGGGGTGGGAGGGGCCAAGTCTTAAATTGCACAGTTGAATCTATAACCTCCTTCCTGGGGATTGCCTGAATGAATCCGGAACTGAGGGATGGACTGTTTTTATCTAATGAACCTCAAGAAGTATTTGGCTGATCTTGTCTCTGTCCCTGTGTCAAATGCTAAAAGCATGGGGGAAGTGCTCCAGGGGAAGTATGTACCCTACTGCCCATAAGAGATTTCTATTCTAGGAGGGCTGGAGAGATGGCTCAGGGGTTAAGAGTATTGACTGCTCTTCTAGAGGTCCTGAGTTCAGTTCCCAGCAACCACATGGTGGCTCACAACTATCTATAGTGAGATCTTGCATTCTCTTCTGGCCCATAGGCATGCATGCAAGCAGAATACTGTATATACATAGTAAATAAATCTTTAGAGAGAGAGCTTTCCATTCTGACCTAGCCGCTAGTTGCTGTTTGTTTGTTTGTTTTTCTGTTTTTTGTTTTGTTGTTTTGTTTTTTGAGACAGTGTTTCTCAGTATTGCTTTGAAGCCTGTCCTGGAACTATCTCTGTAGACCAGACTGGACTTGAACTCACAGAGATCCGCCTGCCTCTGCATCCTGAGTGCTGGATTAAAGGTGTGTGCCATCAATGCCCAACTTTCCAGTTGCCTCTTTATTTCTATTTTTAATGTTACTGACCCCCTGCACCCAAGTGCCTCATCTGTTTCTTCACTTGAGTTAGATCCCTTTAAAAAGTTAACTGATAGTTAAGGTATTTTGGATCTATTTTCACAACAATCTGCCATAGGGACTTCAGCATAGGGGCTGGAAAGGTGGTTCAGCAGTCAGGGACACTTATTGCTCTTGCAGAGGATCCTGGTTCGGTTCCCAGCACCTACACAGCAGCTCATAACAATCTGCAATTCCAGTTCCAGAGGATCTGAGCTATTTCAGTTCTCTACTGACACCGATATACATCGTTCACCACATAAAATAAAAATAAATCAAACTTTAAGAACTCAGAATGTATATGTAGATGTGTTTGCAAATGGTAGACTAACACCTCAGCCCATATCCTTGAACCAGCCCCCATCTCTCTCAAACAGTGTAGCCGAGACTGACCTTGAACTCACTATTTAACCAAGTGTGACTTTGAACTTCTGATCCTACTGCTTCCATGTGTGAATGTTATGTTTACAAGCATGAGTCACCATGCTGATATTTATGGGGTGCTGGGAATCTATCCCAGGGTATCCTGCATGCTAGGCAGGCACTCTGCCAATGGAGCCACACTTCTAGTCCTTTCTTTTTCATTTTAATAAGTTTCTCAGGACTCCACAGAAATAGTAAGTGATTGCTACAAGGGGCTGAAGGGTCCCCATGTCTGTTGGAAACCTGAGTCTGTCTTGCTCTTTGTTTTCAGTAAATCTGACTGTCCAGGCTATTTGAAGAATTGCTTGCTTTGCAGATTTCAGTTAACGTGTGTGTGTGTGTGTGTGTGTGTGTGTGTGTGTGTGTGTGTGTGTGTTTACACGTGAACTTAAATTCTTCTGAGAAGATGGAATATAAATATAGCACTAATGGCTTCACTAACAAAAAGAATGCACCCTGACTTCCCTTGCCCTGTCCCCTCCATCATTTCCTAGACTGCCTGGCCCCTGAGCTCCTATGCACAGCTCTGAAAAACAGCCTCAATGTGTTTTATCCAACTATTCAAGGGAGTGCTATGCTGCCATTCTGTGAGTGAAAACCCCCGTAAAATGGAGGCTGTAGACCTTTTGTCCTCTTCCTGTGCCTCTGAGGTCTCTATTCCATGCTAGTTTGACTTTCCTGGTGGGAGCTTATCAAGAAAGATCAGGAACAGGACTCAGGGACAAAGGCTCAAAAGGGATTGGGAATGCACAGGTCACTGAGCTGAAAGCAGAGGCCATCAACTATGCAGGAGCCCTATGTGTGTATTCAGGAGAGCAACCCCAACACTGGGGCCAAGTCAGTTGTGAGGTTAGCCTTCCACGAACAATCAGGATCACAATTTCTACATCACCTTTGGCACCAACTGTCCCCCTCTCTGCAGGCAGAGGGCTTCCTGCAAGCACACAGGCCACACCAGGGCTTTTACTCCTACTTTGTGAATACCAACTGAATTTAAGCCCGATTTCCGGTTGTAGCTGGGGTTGTTACATCCATGGTTAGTGTCTATGAACCTCACATTAATTGGTGTCTCCTGGGAAAGGCAGCTGGTCTCAGGGGCTGTAGGAAAGATGCCTTCCTTCTCACCATCCACACACAGGCATGCTTCTTTCCCCAGACATGGAAGGACTTGACTGACAAGAGCATAAGCCTGCTCTCTGGTGGAGTATCATTGATATCATTCCAGGAACCATCAAAAATAGAGTTCCTTAAATCTGGGATTGGTGTTCTTGGCCACATCCTATGACTGTATGACGGCTATGAGCATCTGTCATGGACTGTGGCGTAGGGAGATTCTCCCAAAGGTCTTTTTCCGATCTCCCTTTTTGAACATCTTTCTATGACATATCTAGCTGAACGAGGTTATGGACAAGCTCCTTCAAAGCTTGAAATGTGATTTCTAGACTTTTCAGTCTTCTGGGGACCCTTCATAGTCTAAAGATAATTGGAGCATTTGTTTGATGTGCAGGTGTCTTTGAGTGTGTGCTATTTGAGAAAATGAAAATGAAAAAGAAGTTCAAGATTTATTCACTTAGGAAGAACAGAAGTGAACGTGTTTACATCTACTTTTAATGAAAATAGCTATTTTCAAACCACAACAAGACCTGTTTTAAGAGTTGCCTTGCTTCACGTTTTCCTGCAAATCTCTTTGATGTCTGGTTGATAGATGCCAGCTGGATGCTCATGTTTGCTTCTTCTCTTAACTGCTGTGATATTGCATGCTCTAGTCTCCAGGAAACATTGTGTACCTACAAGAAAGTGAGTTCCCAAAAGGCAGACACTACCCAAGCATGGCTGGAAAACAGTGTTGACTCCATAGATACCAAGAAGATTACACCCAGGAGCACAGGGCCACGTTTGAGAGCTGTGGTCCACCGTGTTATTCCATCACAGGATAAAAGTCCTTTGGGAAATCAGATTGATCAGTTTCTTCTGGATAGTCCAAAGAGTCAATGTGTCCTCCATCAGCATTTAATTCAACTCTGCATGTCAGAGTGCATTCCTACTTTCTTCCTCCCTTTCAAACCTTGGAACATCTGACTTACACCCTCCAGTGTGCAGCTCCACAACCCCAAGTGACTGGCTTTCTCAGTGCTACCAAAGCCCTGGAAAGGACTCTGAGTGGCTCACCTTGAGACATTCTGCTGTGGTAAAAGATTGGGGTCACGGTTGCACAACTATGGTTGGACTCATTTGAGTGGGATGATTCCCTACAGGACTACTCAGCAGTGGCCATGGGCTTAGGATCACACAAAATCCAGGTTTCGAGTGAGGTAGGTGCCAGTTGTTTGCAGTTGGCATCACCAGCAGGTGTACATGTGTGACTTCTGTGTGTGCATGTGTGGTTTGTGTGCGAGGAGGATTAAGATCATTCAGGTGAATCTAGAATCAACTACTAAGCTGCTTATCAAATCTCTGTCATCTCCGTCATCGTTCCTTCCAATTTCCTCCTCTGTCGTGCCACCTGGACACTCAGCAAGACCCTTAAACTCCCCTCCTTTGGGAAACCCGATTCTCCTTGTCACAGACTCTCTGGATAGCCAGTTGCCCTATGACATCTAAAGCTTCTAAATGACAGCTCCCTACCCCCCCACTTTCACCCCCACCCCTGCTCCCAACTTCGAAGAGCATTCCCCATCTAACATCCTGTTGATGGCAGGAGTTCCTGGAATTTATAAATGCCAAGAACAAAAGAAAACAGCGAGAGAAGCAGTCTTTAGCACCCCTCCCCAGGGGTGTTCAAGACAGCCTCAGGGCTCTGTGCTGTTGTCAATCTTCCCTTGCCATCTGTGCCTTTTGTTTATAATGCAGTTGATTAAAATCTGCTTTATTTACCCTAGCTGTTTCAAGTTCAATAATAAGGGGAAATTAGCTCTAGGACTTCCATGGCAAACTCAATGGCCTGAACCCAAGCAGAATCCTTCCTGTTGGAGTCCTCCCACTGAGCACCACTTTCTTGCTTGGAATCAGCAAGGCTGCCCTCGGTGCTGCAACCTCTGGGAAATTAAAGTTGGTCCCAAAGATCACACACTAGTAACTAAGCAAATCAGTTACACTCCAGTAAAACTTAGCAAGTGGAGTCCTTGCCAAGCCTCATGGCACAGGCCTGTAATCTCAGCTACCCAGGAGGCTGAGTCAGGAAAACCATGAGTTCGAGACCTGTCTGGGTTACAGAGGGAGTTGAAAGCCTGCTTTTGCAACCTAGTGAGACTTGCTCTCAAAATAAAAAGTTAAAAGAGGACTGGGGACATAAGTGGTAAGCATGAGGTCATAATTTAACCCCTTTGACATTGCCATGTTACATAAGGAACTGGGAGTGTTTCATATCCTCTAGTGATGAAAAATGATCATAACTAACCGTTGTTGACGTTGCTGTCAGGCAGGCTATTAGCACAAGGTAGTGGGTGCTCTTGTTATTATCAACCTATGGGGAAACTGAGGCTCAGGTGGGTCAAGCACCTTGTCCCAATTTATTTGTCTAGTTAGAGCAAGCATGAGCTTCCAAGACTAGGAATCCATAGGTAAGCCTGTGTTCCCAGGCTTCCTCCCCTTCGGACAAGGTAACTATTATACTGCTTGCAGCAGAGAAAGTACACTGATCTTCCCTGGAGCACCAGCAATTGCCTCAGGCTGCACTGTCATCATTTTCCCCAACCATCCCGTCCCTCCTATTTTACCAGGGCTGTGAGGGTCACAGCTTGGAGCCTGGTACCCCTCACAAATTTGGCTTGGCCACCTGTCCCCAATAGGCCAGTTAAAGAGACAGGTAACCATAAAAAGCAGAGAAAGGAGGGAAGGAGACATGAGATGTGGCATCCTTGGAAGAGGAACGAATACACCAGGGTGGAGTTTAAGCTTAAATAGGAAGCAAAGGGAGTAGAACTCAGGAGTGCTGGTCAAGGTGTGGTCCTGTCCCTCACTGACCAGTCACAATCTCAGCTTCAACATCTGGGAACTGCATGAACTCTGTTTCTGGGAGGCAGACTTCCCAGAACCCCAGCCTTTTCCTTCTATTATGGGTCTCCTAATTGTGTGTGTGTGTGTGTGGGGGTCCAGTTTCTTGACACCCATTGTCTCGACAGTCTGATGGCTTAAGGGGGGAGCACAAGTATCTTTAGTGGTTTGTTCTTTAGGGTCCCCCCTCCCCTTCCCACTGGCAGACAAGCTATATACAGGCTTCCTTTTCACTGTGGACTCTTCATAGCCAGATTCACTAGAATGCTCTGTAAATAGCTACAATGAGTGAATGAGTGGATGCATTTGCCATGTGGTATATCACTTGTCTTATGGAGGTTTTAGGGGGGACCTGAGAGTACCCACCATTTCTCATTTCCCTCATTCTACTCAGGAGAAATCAGGCGGCCCATCATTGGGGGAATGCCACCTTAGTCTGATGCTGTTTTCTCCCCTTAGTGTGATGTCCTTTCCTTACTTTATGAACGGTGAGTAGGTTGCATTCGATGCTGGAGCTAGGCCAGTGGGTTAGACCTAGTCCCAGTTCTCAGAGTTACACTCTAGGGTGCTGCTGGAACAAGCCGGTGATCACAGTTCCATGTGACAAATGCTAGGAGGGCTTGTCGGTGTTGTTGGTGACCTTTCGCATCCAGGACCAGATACCAGGCAAGAGGAGACTTAAGGAATAAGAGATTCATTTGGGGTCACAGTTTGAGGGGAGGAAGGCAGGGAAGCCCATGGGAGGTTCACTGTTCACTTGTTCACTGTTCAACACAAAGCAGGGCTGGATTATCAGTTCTGAAGGGTTGGCCCCCTCTCCTCCAGCATGACCCACTTTTGCCAGTGAGTCCCTACCTCCTAGCAGTTACACGCTCTCCTGAAACAGGGTCAGAAGCCCAAGTCATTAGTCTGTGAGGGGCATTTCACATACAAACCGTAGCATGGGGCAGGTGCTCTAGGATAACACAGAGGATGCATCTGGCTCTCCTATGGCATGCAGGCACAGGGACAGAGAAGAGACAATCTGGGATAGCTTCCTGGAAGAGGGGGCCGGATGAAAGGTGCTGCGGAGGCAAATATTCTGATTATGAGTAAGATGAGAGTTTCTGTATTCATAGAAGCACCACTTGTCTCCTTGGCAAAAGAATACATATTTTCGCGTTATTTCTAGACAGCTTCCTGGTGATTAAATAGCATTCTCTTCTGATGTTGGCATGGAGGAAGGAATGAGGACATCCTCATAGCTATGGGTTCACATCATCCCACAGTGTCTGTCTGTTAGCTAACGAGATGCGGTGTTGGGAGCCTCACCATTGCCCACTATCAGAAGTTTCTTGGGTAGTGGCAGATAAAGACGGTCAGGCCTGTTGCATCCTGGCCTGAGAATGGGGTGGAGTTACAGTATGGCAGGTGGGGAAAGTCTCAGGTTCCGAGAGCTGGAGAGAGGAGAAGAGAGGGGGTGTTGGCTGAGGTCTGGGTGACTGTGCTCCTAAGGCCTGAGGTTTGGTCTCCAGAGCAGGGTGCTACTGGGAAGTAGTGGTGCCCTTAAGAAACGGAAGATGGCGGGAACGTTCACATCTCTGGAGATGTGGCCTTGAAGGGGACTTGAGGACTCAGACTCTTCTTCTCTTTTGCATCTGGAACATGAGACATAGTTTTGTCATGCACAGCTGTCATAATACACTTTTTTTTGTTGCCTTCTTTACAAGACAGCAGGGTCTGGACTCTCCAAAACAGGGGGCCCAAATAAGCCCTTTCCCTTAACAAACTGATGATTTTAACCATTTTAAATTCTTTACTGATATTTATTTCTCTCTGTGTGTTTATATGCATGTACGAGGGATGTGTGTGGAATGGATGTGCATGCACACCACACATGTAGAGTTCAGAGGACAACCTGCAGGAGTTGGGTCTTTCCTCTATCATGTGGGTCTCAGGAAATGACCTCAGGTGGTCAGCCGTTGCCACAAGCCCCTTTACCCACTGAACCACATTGTTGGCCCTATCTTAACCATGTCAATAGCAATGGAAAGTTGGCTAGCACCAGACCTAAGGAGGTAGGCAGAATGTGTCTGAATTATATCATATGTTATAGCAGAACAAGGAGTTATGGAGGAGTGCACAGGTGGTAGGGTTGGAGTGGACGGGGATTTGGCTAAGCAAGTGGGAGGTAGATAAGGGTTGGACTTGAAGGCACTGGGCTTGGGCATGAATAGATCTCTAGTCCCTGGAAAAGCCCAGAGAGGGGGCTGTTGTGTGCCACACCTTGGCTTCCTGTTGAGTAGGGACTGAAATCTAACCCATTCTCTGCTCTCCCAAAGGTGACATCTTTCTCTCTGTGCATGGTCTGAGCCAGTGATTTCAGGGACCCAGAGAGACCCACTTCTCTAAAAGAATAAAGTATAGATCAGTAAGTATGGGACAAGAGAAGAGAAGGTAAATGCCCAGACATGGGGAGCCAAGCACAAAATTGTATTTGACTGTTTTCTCACAACTTAATCCCCAACACTTAGAATAGGGTGTGCCAAAGAAGTCCATTTTAGTATTTGTTGACAAGAAGGATGAGTAAATGCCCAGGTCAGTATGTGGACTTTGGCCTTGGGAAGGAGGAAGGTACCTACTGATGCTGGTGACATGATCTGAGGGCTGTGGTCAGGAAGCCCAGTGTAAGCTATCCCTCCATGTATGAAGGTAAGACAGGGTGGTAAGGCTGTAGCCACCTATTGATCTCATTGAGGGAGCCAGACCCAGAACAAGGCTGCTTATCTGGGCTTCTATTCTGACAGTTGTCACTGCCTGGAGTCAAGATGCATAAGGTCCCAGTTTGGGGGTCAGGAGCACCAATGCCACCATTTCCTCTGTATCTGAGACCCTGGAGAATACCACTTCACCTCTCTGGGCTTTCCTTACCCACAGAATAAAAAGGGTAACAGAACCCAACAACCAAGGGTTGGTTGGTTGGTTGATTGTACACTTTCATTTGCTTTTATTTAAATTTATTGCTTTAGCCATTTTGACTTATACAACTCAGTCACGTGATCAGTGTCCAGGTCGCTGTGAGTCACAGCCAACTGAGCTTTCAAAGGTAAAATTTAATGACACGACACAGCTTATATGTTTTGTTTGATCAATCGTGAAAATTTTGAGCAGTTGGTGATTGAAATCGCTTCCTGGGATGGGGCTGTTTTTCTTCTACCCCAGCTTACCAGGTAAAAAGGCCAGTCTGTCAATCAAGTCTGTCTTGTATTTAAAAGCAGAGGAGAAAAGCAGAAAGATTTCCCTCCTGTTGGTGGCTTTGCAGATGCAGGACCATATGTTTACCAAATAGAGTATCCAATCCACGCCTCGCCGTGCAGAAGGGGCGGCCTCGAAGTCCGCTGGAGCTGTTCCAAGTTCTTCACATCAAAGCAAACACTCCTGGCATCCTCACAGAAAGAAAACGATCGGAGAAAATTGTAATCTCTCTATTTCTGATTTTTCATGCTTTCTAGGTGATGAGAGATTTTCCTTCTCGTGGTTTTTAGAGAATTTTAAACTGATTACCAAAGAAAAGCATACACGATGCAAAAATTTAAGAAAATGTGTTTAACATATGCATAATTAAGAAAATAAGAGTAATTTGAATCCAGCTATTGTTACACATTCTTCCAGATCTTTCTCTTGAAAATGCCAATGGAAAAGAAGTATGTGATTACATTCCATATGTAATTTTTCCCACCTTCTTTTACACTTTCCCTTTATTATTATTATATACCAGTTAATTTATAATAATGCTGGTTACATCACACATGGTCTCATTCACCTTGAGTTCCTACATCCAACATCATTTCACACCAAATACACAGGTTTTTCTCAATTTCAAAGTAGTATTGCTGTCTATACCCTAGCTATTGGATCCCGTGTTGAGGCACAGGGGATCTTTTGAGTTTCTTTTTTTGTCTGCTTGCTTTTTTCTCATTCCTACTGCATCCAGCAAGCACGAAGGCTGCTAACTCTTGAACTTGACATTCCCCTGCAGTTCTCTCTGCTCCGTGGCCCTGGTGCGGGTGAGCCAGATTCCTGGGCCTCCTTACTCACCTCTCTTGAGGAGGTTAGGAATTCTTGCCAGCTTCTTCCCCCAGGCCTCATGTGAGAACAAATGAGATCATATTTACTGAGCACTTTTTGTTCCCTCAATAACTGGTGATCCACAAATATAAAATGTTTTCAGTTCCAACAGAGTGTTTGGGTTCCTTTCAGGAAGAAATGAGGGCCCACTTAAAATGTGTGTTGGTATAAATACCTACAGTTTGTGGTTTGTATTGTAGAAGGTGCTGCAGAGACTCACCCAGTTTGCGGGCATCAGCAGGGTGCAGACTCAGGGAGGTGGGGAAAGGGAGTTGAAGGTGAGAGATTGTACCTGGAAATGGCGTTGGACACTTGATTTTAGATGGAAACAGCACTTACTAGTTCTCCCAGCCTTTTTCCTTCTATCTTTCTTTTTAAATTTATTTATTTTTCTTATTTTACATCTCAATCCCAGTTTCTCCTCTCTCCCTCCTTCCTTCCCTCCCTCACTCCCTCTCTCCCATTCTCCTATACCTCCCCCCCCCCCGTGCTCCCATCCCACCCCATTCCCCACTTCACATGGGGTCAACAAAATCTGTCAAGTCATTTGGAGTAGGAACTAGGCCCTCACTCCTGCCTCTAGGCTAAGGGAGTATGCCTCCATGGAGAATGTGCTCCCAAAGTCCTTTTGTGCACCAGGGATACATCCTGGTTCCACTGTCAAAGCTCCCTTAGACTGCCCAGGCCTTCTAGCTGAGACCCATGTTCAGGGGGTCTGAGTGAGTCCAATGCTGGATCCCCATTTCTCTGGGGGCCCATTGGCTCCTCTATGTTCAGGTCAGTTGTCTCTGTCTCCTAGCCTTTTTCATGCACATCTACCCAACAAGCTATTATGTGTTTGTTGACAGTGCTCCAGGAGCAAGGAAAAAAAAAAAAAGAAAGAAAGAAAGAAAGAAAGAAAGAAAAAAAAAGAAAGAAAGAAAGAAAGAAAAGAAGAAAAAAAAAAAAGAAAAGGACAAGCAGCCATAGCACACAGGCTCTGTCTTCAGGAAGCTCATAACTGAGTTCACAACATGTACAGTAGCTGTGGCCTCTGTGTCATTTGAGAGATGGAAGAGGCACCTTCAAATCTGTGCTTCATGGAAACCCAAAGCCCTCTAGGTTCCATGCAAACCATTGGCTGAGCACCCTTGGTTTCAGCAACCCACTCTAAGACTCAACCCCCACAGAGAACAGCCAATGGCTGTGGCATGGGTCAGGGGGAATGTTCGTCCTTGTTTCACACACTCCCCCTTCTCCTAAGCACCTGGGACCTTAGCTTCACTAAGCATTTGGGGGAGTCTGGTGAGGAAGCCTTTCTATCATGGAAATGCAAAGAACTGAAGATCAGCTGTGTCAGCAGTGGGAGCAATCCACTTTGATAACCTCTGCCCACCTCTCAGGTATGGTTATCATCTCTTAACAGTGATAAAGCTACCTTTGACACACATGGAGTTCTTTCTACATCCATTCACCCTTTGCCAAGTCAATGCATGCCAGCCCATGGTCCCCCTGCCACCATCTCCCCTGAGAGCTTTCCCTGTCCATGTGTCCCCTCAAAGAAGCCTTGGCCCCTTGACCAACAGGAATTGGTAATACATTTGGCTTCTTCATCCTTAAGTGTGACAGTGCATAGGAGACACGGGGTCTCAGATTGCTCTGGGATGGCTCATACTTCGGGCTGAGCAATGGTGGAGATACACATTTATTGACTCCTTCCCTTTCTTGCTACACTTTCCAAGCTCCTACTGTGTGTTTCCTACAATCTCCTCCAAATACAGTTCTCAGCTCCAGTGGTGTTTTGGGGGCCTCCATTTCTGGGCCCAACCACGCTAAGATGCTGAATCACGTGGCCAAGGTCACAAAGCTGGGCTGCACTCCAGGGAGACTGGCTTTGGAGTCTGTGATCTTTCCCACTGTATCACACGCCTCTTGACTTTAAACTGAATGTGCAGTATGTTTGATTTAAGGGCATCCCTCACCCCAGAGGAGCCTCAGGGCTCTTGATCTCTCTCCTTCAATAAATATGATAATGGCTACCATTGATCCAGGGACTTTCGCTTGCCTGGTCTTGTGCTAACTATGTTGCTTGCTCAGCCTCATTCAGATCTCACAACAAACCTATGAGAGAGAGCCACTCTTGTCAATCTTCACATCTTATCTCTGTTATAACTGACATTCAGAATTCAAGGGAACTGCTCAAGGTCACAAAAATAGAGTTGGGGTCTGTCCACAAATCTTTCTGGACCCCCAACTCACAGTCTAATGTACTATATTATATACTGTAAGGAAAAATGGGTTACCTGACATGTTTATGACCATTTTCTCAGTTTGCTGTCATTGCTACAGTAAAGTACTATTAAACTGTGGCTTAAGCAATGCACATTAATTATAGCATAGTTCTATGTGTTAGAAATCTGGTACATGTCTCCCTAGGTTAAATCAAAAGGAGCTGTATTCCTTTCTTGAGGCCCCAGGGGACAGTCTGTTCTTGCCTATCTATCTATCTAGCTACCTACCTACCATCTATCTACTTACATACCTATGTACCTATCTACTTAGCTGTTTATCATTGATTTACCTATCTACTTATCTAGGTACCTGTCTCTATACCTATCTATCTACCTACCTATTTATCATCTGCCTGTCTATCTATCTACCCATCCTTTTTTCTTTTCCAGAATCTTGAGGTGGCCCACATTCTGTCTTCCAAGCCAGCAATATCCCACCCATCTCTCTGACTATTCTCTAATAACTTGTCTTTTCAACCACAGTGTAAAGAAGTTCTCCAGGTTCATAGATGCATGCAATCCAATTAGGCCCTTCCAGAAAACAGGAAAGCACCCCCTCCCCCTGCCATGTCTCTCTGTTTCAGAGACTCTAACTTAAATGACAGCTGCGGATTGCCTGCTGCTGAGTAAGGCACTGTCTCAAAAAGGAAGAAGGCTCTTCAGAAGTGTCTACAGAGCTGGGAAGTTCTGCTTACCTCTCCAGGGCAGTTCCCCAGGTATACTTGACTATGGGACACAGTGATGCACTCCTTCACAAAGATGTCCCTGAACACTGATCCCCTGACCTGATGCTACAGTTTGGATATGGTATGTCCCTCTCAGGCCCACATGGTAAAGGCTTTGTCCTAGAAATGAATGAATCTATTCTTTCATGGAGCAATTAGGTACATCTGCATACATTGTATGTTTTTTTGACACACCATTTGTAATCCATACATGAGGTCTTATTTGTGTTATCTTTATGTTCTATCGCCATTTCTGTTGCTGACCCAAATGTGACATAGAAAAGGAAAGGATTTATTTGGTGGACAACTCCAAGTTACCATCTGTCATTTTAGGGAAGGCAAGACAGGCACTCAGTCACATTTCATCCACAGTCAAGAGCAAAGAGAGAGAATATATGTAGACAGACTTTCTCGATTATCGGTACTTCAATAGCTTTCTCTATACATAGAGCTCAGGGACCCAGACCAAGAAATGGCCATCTACGGCAATCTGGATCTTCTTACATCAATTAACAACCAAGACAATTCTCCCACAGATATGCCCATAGGCCAACCTATCTATATAATTAATAATCAAGACTTTCTTCCCAGTGATTCCAGGCTGTGTCAACAGTTCAAACTAACCAGCAATTGAGTGGATACTGCTCTTGTCGAGGATTCTTGTTCAGTTCCCAGCAGACATGATGAGTGGCTCACAGATGTCTGCAATCCAGCTCCAGTCAGTCCCATACCTCTGGCCTCTGTGAGCAACTGCCCTCACATGTACATACACATAATTAAAAACAATCAAATTAACCTTTAAAAAAATACAACTAGAACACTTTTCTCAACCAGATCTCAACTATTGCACATTAGAGTTACTTTTCCATGAAGCATTTGTCATTAGAATTCTTTAAGTAATTTTTGGATTATTTTAAGAAAATGACATCGTTTTCTCATGGAAAGTGAATTTTCTTAGGAGGACAGTGAATGTGATTAGAGTCAGTCCTTGCTGCAGCTGGAACTCTATGCTTGAGGAAGTAGTTTACACCTGCAGACAACATTGGCCAAACTGGAAAACTACTACAAATTTTCTCTTTTCTTTTCACCTTAAAAAAAAAAGCATTTTCAGCCATTCAGCCAGGTGGTGGTGGTTTATGTCTTTAATCCCAGCACTCAGGGAGGCAGAGGCAGAGGCAGGAGGATCTCTGTGAGTTCGAGGCCAGCCTGGTCTACAGAGCTAGTTCCAGGACAGCTTCCAAAGCCACAGAGAAACCCTGTCTTTAAACAAACAACAAAAAAAGATAGACTGTAGGAGACTATCTTTGATCCAACATTGAAGATGGACTACATGTGCACAACTGGATAAACTATGACATTAAAACTTGATTATATAAATTTTAAGGACTTTTCAAACAAAAGATATGATAGTAAGACACAAACAGACTCAAAAAAGATACTGGCAATGTCTGAAACTCACCAGATACAAATATCTAAATTCTAGAATATTCAAGAAACTCCTAAAAATCAAGATTTTAAGAGGAAAAAAAACTAAACAAACAAACAAAAAACCTTAAGACAAAAATCAGCAAAGCTTTGGGGAAACAGAAGAGCAGCAATGGGCAGTTCATGGAAAAAGAAAACACCTAAGAGGCAAGGATAACACTGCTCAAAATTCAGTCATTGAAGGACAGACCAACACAACAGAGAAGACATTAGTAGTACACTAATAGAAATAGAGGTCAGTTAATGTCAAGCATGGAGAAGATGTGGCAGCAGGGACCCTGGTCTATGGCTGGTGGGACCTTTGACTGGTCTAGCCTTCTTTGACAGGTCAACTGACAAGACGATATCCAGTTCAGTTCCCAAGTACTTATAGACCATGGCTCTACTCCCATGAAAAGTCACAGGAATTTCTTACCCAGGGCCATGAAGGATCGGGGGTGAGAATTCTCTTCATATTATGTATGAGATGACCAGAAACAAACCTGTGTGTGTATCACGGAAGACACAGAAAGGCAAACTTTTTTTTTAAATACGGAGTTGGTATATACAACAACTAGAAGAATTGTATGTCTATATTTAGCTACAAGGCTGCATCTTTAAAATACAGTGGCAGTTGAAGAAGCAAGAAGTATAGCAAATCATATGCATGATACATAATGTGAATAAAAATGTATGCATGTATAAAATAGACATTTTCCAAGAGCCCATACACAAGAAAACACATGTCAAATACCAGCACAGGAGCGTCCACAACCAAGAAAGGAGCATTAAAGCAAAAGGGGTAAAAGTGAGAAAAGGGGGAGACTTAGAGAGCTAGTAAGGCAGAGGGACCCTTTCACCAGTGGAGGAGTCCATACTCATGGCTCTAATTATATCTATGGATAGAATTCCCTGAAGCGAGATGACTGCATGACACTCTGTGTTATGAGATGATAGGAAAGCAACGGGATCCCTCCAGACTGTGCAGTCTCTCCAATAGAGGGTTTTGTTTTTCATCTTCCATTTTTGAGCTTAGAACTCGGGGTTCCACCCCACCCTGACCCACCCCAGAGCAGTAACAGCCCTTCCCTTGCTGAGGTAAGAGATAAGGCAACTGCTCTGAGATGTGGCTGCAGATGGATGGGAGGAGAATCAGATCCTGTGTGCATAGATTATCTGATGATAGCACGTTAGCCTTGCGCAGTTAGGATCATGGGATCTTGACTCACTTGGAGGAGTCTGCAAGTTTGACCTCCACCTGTCACAGAAGTTCCCCTTCAACCTTCTGCTGCTGCTTCAGCAAAAGGAGGAGAGCAAAGGACAGTGTGTGAAGCATTTCCCTCTTCCTCCAGTGCCCTTGCCTCCTCCAGCTCCAGCCTGCATGCTCCCTGGCCTGTCTGGAATCTTACTGTCTCGAGGCTCACACCACACTGCAAAGCAGAAATGAATCTAAGCCTCACCTTCATCATTGCAGATTGACTGGGGGTAAGGGGTGGGGTCCTTTCACAGGAGAAACGGCCCCTACCTGGATTTTTCTATCCAATGTCTCAGGTTAGGAAGCAGCAAACTACTGCTGAGTCCTGGGGTAGCTGGGAGGCCAATAAGTGGTTTCACGTGGCTGTAAAATAGGTCAATAGAAAAGAATATGCAATGGAAGCTGTCTGTGGCCTACAGGGCCTAAACTATTGACTAACTGATCTTTTCCAGAAAAAAAAAAAAAAAAGGGTGTGTGGAGGGGGTGTTATAAACCACTGCCTCAGACTCTTCCCAAGCCACCAGCAGCAGCAGCAACCATTCCTTCAGAACTTCTTCCAAAGGCGGGGTTTCAGGGCCACCCTGACAGCGTCTGTACTGTGACCAGACTGACTTCTGAACATACAAGGAAGTTGGGGAAGCCTGGCCTAGGAGCTCTCACCATGGCTGCTGAGTTGCTAAAGGCTGGGCTCTGCAGCTAACATGTGAGATGGCAACCTAGTTCCTTCACATGTGTGCTGAATGACTGTGTGGTCATCATTTGGTCTCTGTCGAGCGCTGCTTCCTCACCTCTGCAAGGTTAAGTGTAGGTTCCCCGGAAGAGTTTCTGTAGTGTGCCTGTACTGAGGCCCACAGCCCAGAGTGAGGGCTGCAGAAGGCCAGACTTGGAGCCTACCACGCTGCTTTGCATAGATATACAGGTGGGCCTGGGTGTTTCCTGAGAATCCCAGCTATGCAAATACTGTGAGTCAGCAGGTGGGAAGGACAGGGGCAAGCCGGTGCACACCCCTGCATCAGGCTGTTTTCTTTTCAACACCAGGAGGGGCCATGGTGGTTTGTGCGGTTCCAGGCTGCAGGTCCTGGCTTTCCTAAGAAACAGTCCGTGTTCGGATCACATGGAAACAAGTTTAAAATATAAAGAAAAACACACCCACAACAAAGGAACAGAGAAAAACCTCTGTCTCCACCTAGAAGCCAACCCAGCTGCCTTGGACTCAGCCTTGCCTGGTGTTGGCCTTCCTTAGGCCATAAGTATTGGTGTGGCCGTCTGATGTCTGATTTGAATTTGGTACCGGAATAGGGTTCGAGTTCATGATACTGTCTGGCTGGGTCCAGGTAAGGGCAGCAGAGAGCACATGGGAACGGGAAGATGTTGAATTGACCAAGGGCTTGGCTGGGAGAAGCTATGTGCCTCTGGGACAGGACCTTCTTTCAGTTAAGACTGGCCAACTCTTACCTCAGGGGGAGACCTAAGAAGACAAAAGGGAGCCTTTGTGAAGGACAGTGTTTATGTTATTCCAGGGCCTGGGTTTGCTTCCTGTTTGGCTTTCTGAGGGCTGCCTGTCAGAATTAATGAAGTTCATCCAAACATTTTCGAGGATACACACTCTGGAAAAGGCACTTGTCCCCAAGCCCTGTTTACTTTAACAACACGTACACAGTTCATGCCAACTTACCTCAACACGAAGCAATTCTCCCTTTGCTGCCTTGTGAACTTGATGTGTTTGGACACATGACCATCCCTTCAGGACGAACACTGAACAAAAATTCCACAGACAGTGTATCTTTAAAGAGGACACTTAATTTTTTAAATTGTATA
Organism: Cricetiscus sungorus; assembly: GCA_030556225.1. Classification (NCBI taxonomy): domain Eukaryota; kingdom Metazoa; phylum Chordata; class Mammalia; order Rodentia; family Cricetidae; genus Cricetiscus; species Cricetiscus sungorus. Next base: position 23,451,065 of record JANBXA010000734.1, read on the forward strand.
ATTTATAGGTATAGTACACCAATTCACTACATACATACAATATGTAGGGGTCAAATCAGAGAAACGAGCATTTACATCTCTTTACTACTACCTCATCTTTCTGTCTGTCTTTCTGTCTGTCTGTCTAGTGACTTGGGGGCTTGTATGTATCAAGGTGTGGGATGTGGAGGTCAGATAACTTGCAGGAATCTATTGTCCACCTTGTGGGTGTGGGTACTCAAACTCAGGTCATCAACCTCGGGGTCAGGTGCCTCTTGCTGAGCCATCTCACGGCCCCATGTCATTAGTTCTTAATCATGTTTGTGTATGGTAAATTTCATGCTCAGCTATACATCATGGGGAGTTTCTTAACCAATGGTTGCTACTGTGAAGAAGAAGAACCCAGCCGAATGTGAGTTTTCCACTCGGTGTTTTCTGGCCCGTTATTGGGCTCCTCTCTGCCTTCCCTCACCACGGCCCTTCCCAGTCACTAGCAGCCATGGTTACATCTCCCTCTTTTTTAAGGCTAATTTACTGCTTTCTACAACTGAGCAAGAGCATATGACTTAGCAATTGCACTACTGGGTATATAGTCTAAGAAGATGAAATCATTATGCCAAAAAGATCCTTGCCTGCTCGTGTTCATCGCTGTATTATAGACAGTTATGCAACCATCCAGGTGCCTTTGGTGAATAGGCAGACTGAGAAGATGGATTTTTTTCCAGGCATATTACTCAGTCAAAAAAAGAGGAGGGGGAGGCAAAATGACAAGATCTGAAACAATGATCTTAGGTGACCATTAAGTAAGGTAACTCTAAGTCACTTGTCATCCAGTGACAAGTGATGTTTTGAGATTGCAAAGAAGGCGCTAGGAATGGTTCCATGGGGACATCAGACAGTGTGCCACCCTTCCCCCAAGTCCTCATCCAACCCAGAGGTTCTTGGGTTTTCTAGCCTCTTAATTTTGTAGGAGCACTGCGGACTCCTTGTTGGCATCAGGCAGGCTTCTGGGAGCAGCCCCTAGGGACAGCAGCCACTATAGACTGCTTCGGGGAATGGAGTAGTCATTAAGCTTTAGCCACAGGGATGGCAGTCACTGGGGACGGCTCCAGGGACAGAAGTCACCAGGAGGTAGCACCATGCTTACTTACCAGAACAGCTGCTTGGAAGAAATGCACCCATGAGGCCACCTGCAAATGACAGATGGTACCAGTTCAGCCTGGTTCTTGTTCAGGAGCATGTGACAATCACAAGCTACATGGTAGAAACATCAGGGAACCAATCAGCCATTACCCAGTAAGCAAGTACCCTTGAGGAACCTAGTCCTGGCTGTGGGTAGTCAAACTGAAATAATAAATAGACAGTCCCAACTGGGATAAAGGAAAGAGTCAGTAGGGCAAGGCTGAAAGGCACAAATGAAGGGTACAGTTAAAGATCATCTCAAGTTAGGAGACTCAGGATTTCTGCAAAGCAAGTCAATACAGTGGGGAGGCTGGGGCAAAGACTTGACCCTCTAGAACTTAGCGCTGGCCTGCCCAAGACATGTCACTAAACACACACTCTCCCCTCACCCACCCAGTGTTTGCTGTTACGGTGTCCTAAGCAGGGTTTCTGCTCCAGGAATGTCCCTTGTGTTAAAGTGACCTCCCGCTAACCGTTCCCTTGCAGCTTCAGGTCCTACTCATAGAGGTCATGATAGAGCAAACAGAGGGGCCAGGGTGGTAGCAGTGTGCAGAAGCTGTTCCAGTTACTTTGCTTATCTTTTCCTGGTGGCCTTTTGTGTGTTAGTAGGTTTGGTATCTTGAGATAGAATTTTGCTATGTAGCCTAGGCTGGACTGAGATTCACTATGTAGCCCAAGCTAGCTTCAAAGGCTTTCTCTGATGTAACAAACGGTGGTTAGGAAGCTTGTAGCAGGGGGTGGAATGAAGTTTTGATTTTTTTTTTATTAATAATATAATTTAAAAAGATTTACATGTTGATCCCAGGTCTCTTATCCTCTTTTCCCCCTCACATGCACCCTGGCCACCCTCCCCTTCCATCCCCCCACCCCCATTCCACATATAGAGCTATGCTATCCAGGTGGGGTCATGTAAATCTATCAAGTCATTTGGAGTAGGGAATAGGACTTCTCTCCTGTCTCTAGGTTAAGGGAGAATCCCTCCATGGGGGATGTGTCCCCAAGGTCCTTTTGTGCATCAGGAATACATCCTGGTTCTACTGTCTGAGGTCCCTTAGACTGCTCAGTCCTTCTAGCTGAGACCCATATTCAGGGGGTCTGAATCAGTCCCTTGCTGCATTTCCAGCTATCAGTCTGGGGGGGTGTGTTTGACTTTTACTTGTACTTCCCAATTTGTCAGTGGTGTGGAATTGGGCGGGTATGGTACCATGGCCAAGTTTTAGTTTTCTCAAGTTTTGGTGCAGTAGGGTTATCCAATTATTTGTTCAGCCTACCTCACAGGGCTGTGGTCAGGGTTTCCCATGTGTAGTCTCTAGTCTTGGATCTCTAATCCACTCCCCCCCATCCTATGCCCTGAAGTTTTTTTTTTTTTTTTTTTTTTTGGGAGGGAGGCTATGCTTTTCTGGATGCTCCATTTTCACATGCTGTTGCCTTCCTAGCTCATCCCGGCTAAGGTGGCTGTCCTCTGCTCCTGCACAAGGTACTTCTCTCCAGTTTTGCACAAAATAAACCCTTCATGCATGTTACCAGGTGACTTTAGTGACCATAAGGAGATAAAGGAACTTCATGTCACAGCCCAGCAAGCCCCTAATATTAAATCCTGGACTTTGTGTATGAAGCAACCTGCTCAAATCTATCAGCCCTGATATCTCCTCTGCCATCAGGGTGTCTTTTTGGCCCTTTTCTTGGCTCTTAGTGTCACAAAACATTTTATAGTGCAATTCAGCTCCAGTGTTCCCTGTCCCCAGGGAACTCTGGGACTTCTTCAACTCTGGCTTCCATCAATAACGCCAAAGCTTCACGAATGTATTTGACTACCCTCTGGACCACATTCTATGTATGTATTTATCTAGACAGGATCTCACTATGTAGCCCTGGTTACCCTGAAACTCACTATGTAGACCAAGCTGTCCTCAAACTTAGAGATCACCTGCCTTTGCCTCCCAAGTGATGAGACATGTTTTTTTTTTGTTGTTGTTGTTTGTTTTGTTTTTTCCTCAGAGACAGGGTTTCTCTGTGTAGCCTTAGCTGTCCTGGAAGCACCTCTTGTAGATCAGGCTAGCCTTGAACTCTGCCTCCCCAGTGCTGGGTTTAAAGGCGCGAGACACTACCGCCTAGCTGCCATGCTCAGTTTTAAACAAGAGAAAGTTTTTGTGGAAGGACATGTCAGTGTCAGACCTGGAAGCTAGGTTGGATCCACAGGTTTGGAGAACCCGTAGGCTAAGACTGGGGAGAGCTGGCTAGCCATGTGCAAAGCTGATATCAGAACTGGCAACTAACTGAGAAGGACTCAGTGAATGTCCCAGTGTTAGGGGAGGACAAAGCAGTTATATCATCAGGAGGACCCTGCCATAGGGAAATTCCCCCAAAGGGTTAATTTAAATCCTCACTTTGGAAGTAGGAGACACCCAAGAGGAGGTACCCAGGTTCAGGGCACAACATCGCTAAGGGCCAGCAGGTCTTGCCTCTAACAGTCTATCAACTTGCTAACATCAGAAGAAAAAGAGAGTGTGATACATCTCCCTCCTTCTAAAACAACCCCAAACCAAAGCCTGGAGTTCAGCTCAGTGGCCTCAGCTCAAGGTGTGGTGTGGGTAGCAGCAAATACATTTCTAGCTGGGCCCCCACTGCCTAATTATATTGCTGCAAACAAGAGAGTGGATTTGAAAACTCCAAAAACTGGAAAATGGGCTAAAAGGATGGATGGCTTTAATTAATCATTATCACTCAGGTGGGATGGATCCAAGACTTGATGCTAGACTGCAAGGAGGGCCCAGAGAGCCCCGGGCATGCTGTCAGGTGTGAAGGGAAGAAGAAATAAGGCCAGCTATTATGGCTTCACTGTAACCAATCAAAATGGGGAAGTGTGAGGCTGTGCAGGCCATCTCTTGGCTCTGCAGCCAGAGGCCTCATATAAATGCTAACGAGGCAAGGATGGAGGTCCGGCTGGCCAGCCAGAGCTGCGGAGAGCTGGGCTGCAGCTCTGTGTCCTTGGACACCACTGCAGTCCCACTTTAATTTGCAGACATCTTAAGCGCTTGGTGTCAGCATCTGGGGGACCGAAGGGAAGCAGCTGTCGCCTAATGGATGTAATAGATTAAAGCTGAAGCCCACGTGGCTCTCTTCCGTTTTTTGTTGTCTGGTTTTTGTCCTATTTATTCTGTTTACTCCTCACTCCTGTGGGTTTGGGGAAGAGAAGTTTTACACCAGGGCGACAAGGGAAATCTCTATTAAATGCAGGGTTCACTAAAATGTAGAGGTCAGCACTGTAGGGATGGGCGTCAGAACTGGATAGAGCAGGTCCCTAGCTGAATTGGCTTGAGCAGATAGATCTGACTTCTCAGTTTCTTCATTTATAAAATGAGGTTAACAATAGTGCCCTTGAGACAGCCATAGTTCAGAGGTAGACATGCAGAAGGTGCTCAATAAGTTGTATCACCATCGCCATCATCACCATCATTAACATCATTGGTTCCTGGCTACTTCTTCACATGTCTGTAGCTTGTGGAATCTGACTGGGACTAGCTCAACAGGGGATTCAGACTTCGGTCTCCTCACTGTCACATGCTTCGCTTTCTTCTCCTGGAAAACAAAGCATTCTTTGAAAAAGGGAATTGCCTTCGTTTCCCATGGGAAGTCATTTCTACAACCCACGAGTAAATGCAGTCTAATGACTAGAATGTGACAGTAGCTATCAAGAACGAAATGTTCCATAAACAGTGCTGCCTCCTAAAATGACTCAATCCCAGCACTCTGTGTGGGTTGTTTCTTGTTAAGCCATTCCTTCCCAGCAGGGCACCCCCTTACCTCTACCACCCAACCTTCCCAGATCATGAAACCCCCAGATAACACCTCCCTCTAAGTCCCCAATGAATGCTCAGATGTCCTGGGGCTCAGGATAAAGCCCAAAGTTGAGTGGCCTTGGGGAGGAACCAGGGGTCTTGATGCAGCCCAAGGCACTTTGCCAACCATCAGGGCAACGGGCCATGCCTCATGAATTTTCAAGGAGACATCATTTCATCTCAGGGCATCTGTATTTCATCTCAGAGCATCTGTAACATCCTAAGCAGATTTTCCTCAGGGTTTCAGCTGATAAAGGATGCAGGACTCACCCGCATCTTCTCTGCCATAGTGGGGTAGTATCAAACAAATGTCAGTGAGGGTGTCAGTTTGAAGCATTGCAAACTGCTAGCTCCCGTCCCATCACTGCCAGAGCCCAGCTCACCTGCTCACATATGTAGCCAAAGGCACCCTGTGACAGGACCCTCCTCTCTCTCTCTCTCTCTCTCTCTCTCTCTCTCTCTCTCTCTCTCTCTCTCTCTCTCTCTCTCTCATTGTTCTCTGGGGGAACTTTATCAAGGCCTTTGGAGTGGACTTTTGTAGAGGAAGCAAGAGTTCCATACTCAATTCAACACACCTCACAGACACATGACAAATAAACTCAACATTTTTGGAAACTGGATTATTGTTCCACTATTCAAACTTTCTGTCTCTTCCATATGTATGTGGGATCTCCAGTTATCAAGAGAGCCCAACAAAATACCTCCATTTTAAGAGTGAGATTAAGTCCCAATATTGTAAATTGGAAGTCACATGGAAAATCCACAACAGAACAGAGCTACAACCCAGGACTCATAGGCCAGAAATTTCCTTCCCTTCTCCCAGAACAGTGCCAAAGGGTCCAATACATACTCTACAAAGGAATGTTGTTCCTGACTTTGTCCTTGCAAACTAGATTCCTCCTGTCCCATTCAGCTCAAGACATCTTTTGTTCCACTCTTGAGGCTCAAGAATATTTTCTGAGTTTTGTGTATTTACACACACACACACACACACACACACACACACACACACACACACACACACACAGTCTCTAGCCTGGCCTCCCAAACACTGGGGTTGCAGTCATATATACCCCACCACCACCCTGTTCATTCAGTTTGTGTAGTGGTGATGTTCAAACCCAGGGTCTTATCCACGCTAGGCAAGTACTCTACCAGAGTAGTTCTCGTTAAAGAGAAGCACCCCCACCCCTGGCCATTTGCATTTCTGGCTTCTCTTCTAAGCGACTGTCTAGCATGTTGGCTGGCTTTCTTGGGATAGTTCCTGGGCTCTGCAGTGAAGTCTCTGCCACTCCCTGCTTCCTCCTAGCCAGCCAGCTTTGTCCCTCTACCTGCTGAACTGCTGTATGTATTTCAGCATGAGCCTGAGCTGAAAACATGTCCAACAGATCCACAGATCTCATTGCCAGGGCACCCAGCTTTCCAGCTGTGGCTGAAATATCCTAAATCCTTGGTTCCGTGGTCCAGGCTCCCAAGAACTCCCTAGGAGCAGTATGAATACTGGAGGTTTTCTATTCTCAGGGGTCCTTTGCCTCTGGCACTTACAGTTTTGACCTATGACAATTTAAAAGGATCTGAAATCTTCCTTTATCTCCAGCTCTCACCCCAGGCAATTCAAGATTCAAAGTGGAATTGAGGGTGTGAGGGTTGTTTCAGAGTAGAGATTGTCCCAATGCCTTTCTTTCCTAGCAGATATATGAAGTTCACTCCAGCTTCCTTCCACAATGAGCCCCGGTGCTCTGTCTCCTCCTCTCTGTCAATGTCCCCATTCAGATGCCCTGGTGAAGCAAAGTCACCCAGCCTTCTTCCAGATGTGCTACGGAGAGACCAAGGCCTCTCTCTATGCATGCCTTACAGCAAGGCAGGGACTCTTGATGGAGAATGATTACCCCTTATACTCCTGAGACCCTTTTCTACTGGCTTGGGCTTTAAAGGGAAATGCTCCAAGGGTCTGACTCCTGCTGAGTTAGTGGGGTTCTAGACTTTAGATATATGTGAAGTCTAAACCATGGTTCTGTCCTGAACATCAGAAACCTTAGTTTATCCTAGTTCGGTCCTAAACATCAGAAACCCTGGTGATGTATCCACTTCTGTGTTTGCTTCTTCCCTGGGATTCTAAGTCAGGGATAGTATTTTACTCACCTATGGATTTTTGGTACGCAGTAGGGAGGTACAGCGTACCTACAGAGGGAGGAGGGCCAAGGAACAGGGAGCAGGGATAGGTTTTCAGCCAAAAATTGAAGAAAAAGGAGAGAAGTGACTGGGCATCTTACACCTTGTTCCCTGCCCTTAGGCACTGGCTAACCCTGAAAGCTGGACCGTGTCACCAAGTCAGGAGCCCTCTGATTGGCTGTGCCCTTTCTTCAGTTGCCTGTCCTGACCCTGTTCACTGCCTTGCCCCTACAGAAGTACTTTTTCTATTTCCCACAAAGGGGCCAGATGGGCTGGACGAAGGGAAGGGGCTGAATGAAATTTTGTTGTTGTTGCCAGCGTGACCTCAATTTATTTTCCACCCCAGAAAATTCCCACAAAGCCTGATATCGGGGTTTGCTGCAGTGGACTTTGAGGGTGAGGCTGAAGACCCCTCCCCGAGGAAGGGGAGCCACCCAAAGGAACCTCAAACTCTGAAGGAAGTGGAGCATCAGAGGCAAAAGGAATGAAGTTTGGAGGTATGTGATTGTGCCCCTAAGAGGTTCAGGGCGCGGTCCCGCCCCTTCCTGCTGCGGGTCTCCTTCCAAGGAGGAGTGCTTAGCTGTCAGCATCTCAGCCCCTCGCTCCAGGCCCCCACGCGCAGCCTGTCACCTCCCATTACCCCAGCTCTGCTTGGGAAAAGCATCTGGCGCATGTGCCTGCAGGCCCAGGGGGTGAATTTAGGTTGGATTTCAAGCCTGAGCTAAGCAACATTATGCTGAGGTCTGAGAACGTGGGTGCTTGCAGAGGCGCTGCTGGGAGCCCTGAGTGCGCAGCTGCAAGAGGACCAGAAACTGGGGCCAAGCAGGTGGCCTAGCTGCATCTTATTGCTGAAAACTGGGATAGCTGCCAAGGGCCCACTGCTCACCAGCATCGGGCCGGTGCTGGCCTGGCCTCCAGCAGATTGATGAGAACCAGTGAGAGCAGGTCCTTTGCGGGTCTCCAACTCACTGTGTAGCCAGTCAAGTCTGGTTTATCCGGTGCTGGGGATCGAACCCAAAGCTTCCTATATGCTAGATAAGCACTAGCTGTGCCCTCAGCCCCAAGCCTTTCTCTTCTCACCAAGCTAAACAGCACTGGTCCTTTCAGAAGGCAGACTCATGCAGGAAAAGGACCTGTTCTTCACAGAGGCTAAAAGATCAGTGTGAGGGCTCTGAGGACCTACCTCCATTGTAGTGTTGGCTTTATCACATCCCTGATGCTAATTTTGTCTCCCTCGAGCTCTAGTTGTTCTGTAAATGGGTGTGGGAGGGTATCAGGTAGCTGTTTGGGGGGGGATTTTTGCAAGATGTTTGTTCAAAGCCCTTAAGCCCAGGGCCCCACACAAAGTAGGAACCGGGGTGGGGTGTGGTAGGTGACAACTGTGACTGACCTAACCCAATGACACCCATTTACAAACATTTCCCCCCTAAAACCTCAGCTACTGTAGATGTGATCCCTGAACCAGAAGTCAAAAACAGAATTTTGAAATTTCTTCCAAGTCAGAAGCCTAATCTACATTGCAACAGATCCATGTGGTCTGTCTCCACACGGCAGCGTGAGAAACACCAACTTAGAGCATTCAAGGCTTGCCACTAGTTGCAGCCAACAATCTTTTGGCTTCTTGGAGTCAGCAGGAGCACCCTAGACCATGCACTACTGCCCCCAGCTCTGCCTTTGCCTCCCCCCGCCCCCACTGCCTTCTGAACACACAGCACCATCCTGGTCCTCAATTGCCTTTCTCTTTCTCTGATGCTCTCCTGGAATAGTTGGCTGAGATAGGTGAAAGGAAGCAAAGCTAGAAACATGGGCGAACTGTAGAGTGAACTACCAACTCCCAGCAGCCCCCAGGATCTTTTTCACACTTCTGGGAGATTTATGGGAGGCAACAGGGTGAGGCTCCAAGTCCTGTGCCCAGAATTCACTAGGGTGACTTCTACCTTGTGTGGGAGTTCAGCCTTGGGCATCACATACCTGGAAACAGGGACCCAGCAACTTGGAATTCTGGGAGGCCATGGTTGATATCCATCACTCCTTCCTTCAGGAAAGTGTTGCTGGATATCAGTGCACTGGGAAAGAGATCCCTGCTCCTTAGGCCATTCTCTTTCAATGCCTTTTGTTCAGCTGTCACCTTCCACGTGGTGCTAGGGATGGTAGAGTGGTTCTCAGTGAACAACCAAATCCCCTGTCCAAACTGGGATTCTTGACCTAGTTGTTTTAAAGCCAGTGGCTTAGAATTCTTGGCTTATGTCCTCAGTGGCATGGTTTTGTTCAATGGCATGTTTGCACCCTGAGGCAGCCCCAACTAATGCCTATTGGATAGGAAAGGGCAACATGCTAGAACATTCCGGTGGTAGAATTTCCAGGAACATGATGGAAGCCTCCATTGTAACTGCCTTGAGAGTTCAGTGTGTTCCCAGTGGCACTGTTGCCACTCCTGGGCATTGCTCCTCATTGAACATACTCCCTAGCCAATGACTCTGAGCCGGACTGTTTCCGGGGAATAGACTATCAAAAGACAAAATTACAACACATTTGGTAAGATCTTAATTGGCTTGATTTTCCATTCTGGAATGGAGCTGTACTTAGGTCTATGAAGTAGTGTCCCAAAGAGCTGAGTGGAGGGGCTGTTTTCACAGCCAGTAAAAGGGTCAGTTTAGTTACTATTCTTGTAGGACTTGGCTAAGACAGAACACCAGAAAATAATCTGCTAACATCAGGCTACGTTTTTGTAAGGACTAAATTAAAGGAACTTAATTATCATGCTGATTAAAACTGGCCTTTGGGGGGAAATTTGGCTCTTTCCTGATTTCTCTGAATGGTAGGTAATAACTTGGTTGCTGTTTCCAAAACAATGGCCTTCAATAATTTTCACTTAACAGGATTTAAGACAATGATTTTTCTTCTAAGTATTGCTTATGCCTAAGAGCCTCTGGCTATGGCAACACACTAGATAACTAATTTTCTCAAATTAATATACAGACAACCTCCAATGTCTATAGGGATTTGGTTCCAGAAACCCTCAGGCACCAATATCTGCAGTGGCCAATACTCTTACATAAAATGTTGTCCTATTTACAAGTAACCTATACACAGCTTCCTCTGTACTTTGAATCATGTTGAGATTGCTGATAACATCCTCATAGAACACAAATGCCACCAATGTTGTGGTTCTGTTGTGTGTTTAGTGAATGATAAGGAGGAAAGTCTTCATGGTCAGCACACACAGGCAAACTCACCATACCTATCAGCAACAGAACTCCCCTAAGTACTTTTGATCTGGGCCTGGCAAGGCCGATGGATATACAGACTTTGGATATGGAAGGTTGGTTGTATTGTTGTTGTTAGACTTGATAGTGGGGAGACATTCCTGGGTATGTTGTGTTGATTTAAACTTTTCAGAAATTAGAAAAGGCTGGGTGTGGTGGTATACATCTTTAACTTTAGCATTTGGGAGACACAGGCAGGCAGATCTTTGTGAGTTCAAGGGCAGCCTCAGCCATAGTGAGTTCCAGGACATCCAAGGCTACACAGAGAGACCCTGTGTTAAAATAACAATAAGTGAATGAATGAATACAAAATATGAAAAATTAAGCCATGACAAATGTGTGAATACAATCTCATGTTGCTCTTTGGGGTCTATTTGTGACATGGTTCCTGTGTGTAACCAGGCTGGCTTGGAAATTACAGTTTTTTCGAGTTTCTGAAATGCTGGAACTATAGTATAATTTCATTTTTAAAAAAGTAATCATTGCAAAGGAATATGAATTGAAAGTTGAAAGACCCCTTTCACATCTACCCATTTTCCAGCTTATTTTTTTAGAGATCCCCAGGTTTGGATAGGTCATTTAAGATGGGCTTTCCACCATGACTCTGCACAGATGTAAATGTATAGAAACACGTTTGGGTTTTTTTTGTTTTTGTTTTTGTTTTTTTCCTGTCTTTTTTGTTTTGCTTTTGAGGGAGGGTCTTCTGTAACCCAGGCTGGTCTGGAAATTGGTACATAGCTGGGGATGACTTTGAGTTACTGATCCCAGCTAATGGAGTTATAGGTATATGCCATTACATCTGAATACAATTTTAATACAAGTGAGACGAAGCAGTTTAGGATATTTACTAAAGCTTTGGAGTATGAAAAGAATTTTTATTAAACATTTATTTATTTTTATTTTATCTCTATGAGTGCACATATTCCCCAAGAAATCTAGAAGATGGAGTAGGAACCCTTGGAGTTGGAGTTATAGGTGATTGTGAGCCCCGTGTGGTTGTGTGGGTTCTAAGAACTGAACCTGGGCCCTACTGCAAGAGCTGCATTTCTTCAGCATCTCCCCCAAAACAAACAAAATTGTTTGTTTTTAAAAAGCAAATCTAAATATCAAACTACTCAATTTTGTTTTTTGTTTTGTTTTGATTTTTGAGATAGAATTTCTCCACATAACAGCCCTGGCTGTCCTGGGAACTTGCTTTGTAGACCAGATTGGCTTCAAAACTCACAGAGATCCACCTGCCTCTGCCTCCTGAGCTCTGGGATTAAAGGCGTGTCCCCCTCCCACCGTCAGTTTACTCAGTTCTCCTTAATGCCTGTATTATATTTCTTGGCATGAGCATACCATGTAACCACTCCCTGGGCCTCTCCTAACACATATGCCAGGTCCTAGAAAGCAGTAGGTGCACCTCAGCTTCTAAGTCAGTGATATAAAATGAACCTTTGCTCTCATAGGTTGATCATCTCTGGTGTATGTTATAACAGTGGAAAACTGACTAATGCAGTGTCTCTGCAGTCACTCATCCTTTCAGGGATATTTACTCCTTACACATATTTAGTGGCTGGAAGGTAGGTGTGGGAGATACTCTGCTGAACAAGAGACACTCAACACTTGTCCTCATGATGCCTTTAGTCTGATAAGGAAAAGGGGCATCGCCTAAGTCCATTTCTCTGTTCCCAGTTTTCTCAGAAGGCAGGAAAGCAGCAGAAGGATGGTACTAAGGAAACAGAAACAATAGAAGGGCATCAGTCAAGACATGGCCTCTTGCTTCACGGTTTAGCAGGAACAGCGAGCCTGGGCGCAGCTGTGGGAGCTGTGGCCCAAGCTTTACAGATGCAAGGCTATGCGTCTTGCTTTGGGTATCCTTGGGTGTCTGATGGTGTGAAGTCACCCTCCAGGAAGACCAGTCTCTGCAGCCTGTGCAAATGAATGGTTCTAGGTGGGAGTAAGGACAAGGGGGGTGCTTATCCTGGAGATGTGGATGATGCTGTTCCTGACCTCAGGACCATGAGAACAGAGCCAATATAAATTTCTTCCTATAAAACTCTCTGTGTTGTTTGGTTAAATGCTGTCTTCCAGGAAGTTGACGTTGAATGAGTTTGTGCTAGAACTTCGCAGAATTCATTGGAGGTCTGCACTTCCGAATGATTGTTTCCAAGCAGAACTTGAAGCTCCTGACAGGAAGCCGTCACCAAAACTTAAAAAGTGGAATCTGCTCCCCAGTGATGAATGGTGATGCTGCCATTTCACTGCAATTTGCTTCCTGATGTTGAGTGGTGATCCTGGCATTTCACTGGCTTTCTTGTGAAGAAAAACTACAACGGCCAACAATAATCCCTCTGCTGTACCAATGTTTACTCTTTCCAGATAGAAGCATCAAAATGACAGAATAGCTGAGGAAGAATCAGGCAAACAATATCAGCTGTATGCTTTAAAAATATTTGTCAATTATTATTAGTAGTAGTAGTAGCAGTAGTAGTAGTACTGTGTGAGAGAGAGAAAGAGAGAGAGACAGAGACTTGTTTGTGTGTACATGCACTATGGTGTGTATGCAGAGGTCAGAGAATGACTCTGTGCAGTGGTTCTCTCCTTGTTGCAGTCTGCAAAGCTGGGAGGAAGTGGAGACCTGAGGAGCACTTTGACATCAGGCATGGAGCTGCAGACTTTGGAGTTTGCCTTGCTGGTTTCAGGTCTTGCTTTGGTCCAGTGTTTCCTCACTGTGCTCTCCCTTTCCTTCCTTTTGGAATAGGAAAGTGTATCCTGTGCCATTGTATGTTGGAAGTATGCAATCTGCTTTTTGGTTTTGACTTTTTTTTTCTTTAAAAACAAGGTTTTTTTTAATTAAAAAATTTTTAATTTTTTTGTTATTATTTTTTCTTATTTTACATATCTATCCCAGTTTCCTTTCTCCCTCCCATCCCATCCCTCCCCCCCCACTCCACAGGGAGGGGGATGCCTTCCAGGAGGGATCAACAAAATCTGTCAAGTCATTGGTTTTGACTTTTACAGGGAGTTCCAGTAAAGAGATTTCCCAAAAGAGACTTTGAACATGGGACTTTGAAACAGTGTTGAGACTGTTGTAGATTATGGGGACTCTTGCAGTTGGGTTGACTGCGTTTTTTTTTGCATTATGATATGATCACATGCCTATGAAGGCCAAGGAGTAAAATGCTGTGGTTGAATAAGAATGGCACTGATAGGCTCAAAGATTTGAGCGTTTGGTCAGCAGGGAGTGGCACTACTAGGAGGCGTGGCTTTGTGGGAGAAATTGTGTTACTGGGGGTGGGCTCGGAAAAGCATACTCTAGGCCAGGCTCTCTCTCCCCTCCTCCCCCTCCCCCATGGATCAGTAGTTCTCAGCTAGCACTTGCCTGCATGCTGACATGTTTCCCACCATGAAACTGTAAGCGAGCCTCGATTTAAATGCTTTCCTTTATAAGAGTTGCTGTGGTCGTGGTGTCTCTTCACAGCAAAAGAACAGTGACTAGGACACTCCTTTTACCATATGGGTTCATGCCACCAAGCATGTAGGGCAAAACACTTTGTGTACCCAGTCCTCTTGCAAGCCCTCGGCCATATTCAGTAAGCCTCAGTGTTTTCAGAAAAAAAATGGGTTGGTAACTGTAAGCTTTCTGAAAGGATTAAATCAGAGAACACTCACGAACAGCTATGTATTTCCCGAGCAAGCTATCGATAATGGTTAGCTGAAAGCACTGTCGATATTTTGCTGGGTGCTACTGTGGTTTGAATATTGTCTGCCCTATGACAGTTCATGTTGAAATTGTATCTCCAGGGTGACATACTCAGAGGAGGGATCAGGTGGGACCTCCAGGAGGTGATTAGGGCTCTGTGCTCATGAGTAAATTAACCCATTCATGCGATTAATGAATTAATGGATCTGGTATCAAAGCCAGTTTGGCTGTATTTCTCAAGGACTTCCTGCCTCTTGTCACTTGGTGCCCTGTACTGCCTCAGGGCTCTACCAGCAAGGTGGCATCACCTGGGGCTTGGGAGATGGCTCAGCCCAGACAGTGTTTGCTACACAAGCCCGAGGACCTGAGTTTGATCCCCAGAACACATGTAAAAGTCTGGGTGTGTTGGTATGTGTTAGAAATTCCCGTGCTGGGGACCCAGAGACTGGCAGATGCCGGGGACTCAACCAGCAAGTCTTGGGTCAGTGAAAGAGTCTCAAAAACCCATGCAGACAGATCCCAAGGAGCAGCACCCAAGGTTGACTTCTCGTCACTATGTGTACAGACGTGAGCACTTGAATACATACACACAGACACAAACACACAGAGACAGACAGAAACGCACACACACATGCACACACACACACATACACATACACACACCATCATCATCATCATCATCACCAGAAATATGAGCAACAAAAAGATTCTTTTACTTTATAACGTACCTAGTCTGAGGCCCTGTGCTTTTAGCAACAGAAAATGAACTCAAACAACTGCCATGCTCAATTCTGCATTCACCAGCCTAGACACCTGAGCAGCCGTGAAGGAGGAGGCACAAGCATGAACTGCACCATCTGCCTGTGTTTTGAATATTTCAAAAACCGGTGAACCCTGAACACTAAGCGTGGCACCAACCCTTGCTCGTGAATCATGCCGCATCATACGTTGTGTTTCACGCTGAGACGGAGTGCACGCCTAGGCTTCCAGGTGCTAAGGCCACTGAGGGCGCAGTCACTGTGTGGGAGCCCATCACCCTCTCCTGTGCTCTTCTGCCCATGTTAGTCTTCATCCTCTCCTCAAGAATCTGAAATTCTGAATTCCACATGTTTTCAACTAGCCTGGTTCCCAGGCCCTGTGCGATGACAAAGCACAGACCTGAAAGCTAGCCTTTCTCCAGACAATTGTGAGTAGAAGGATACGCGTTCCCTGTGGTGCTCAGGGTGTCAGGATAATGAGATCCACGGGGTAGGGGGTGGGATTGAGGGGAGGGGCTGAGAAATGGGGTCAGGAGAGCTGGGTGGCAATGCTTGCCCCCACCTGTCTTTCAGCATCACTTTAGGAATGGAAAAGGCAGGACTAGCAGGCAGCTGGGAGGATAAATGAGATTATGGCTAAAAGGGTGCTGATTTCCTCAGAAAGGGTGTTTTCTAAATTCAGGGCATGGCTGTGTCACTCAGGAAGAGGGAGCCATCTCTCAGGTCCTCTCCACATGTCGCTGTAACTGCAGAGACACTTTCAATGCTGCAGGTCACAGGTGTGGAATTGTGTCTGAAAACCTGTGTGAGCTTTGATAACAGCCTGAGGCAGGGAGTAAAGCAAAATCCACAAGTCCATCTGTGCTGGGACTCTCAGCTTCAATCTTCCCCAACCCCCTACCCCAGGTGGAAATCCTAAGGGGCTGTTACTTAAGTATGCTACCTGTGGAATTGTATGTTATCTGTGGAACTGTATGGAAATGAACACCCAGGAACCTTTCACACATACAGGCTCAGAAGCTCTCAGAACTGTTTTTATACTTTTGCCATTTAAAGATGCTTCTTGTGATCTGAAGTTGCCATGGATGAAGGCATATTTACTAATGTATGGCAGAAGTGTGTGGGATGACCACCAAGGGGCAAGTCCTCTTAGCCATGCTTTTCCCTCACTCTTCTGGATAAGGTTCTACAGGGTAAGGGGACTCAGGGGTAGCCTAGTGGGCTAGCATTGGTAGCCTGGAGTCACAAATGGTTGAAGGGACATACACAAGTGGGTACCATTAGACTGCTCTGCTCCAAATCAAAGAAAGAGACCAGCACAGGGACCAGGTGAGTCAGCAGGGACCCAAGGGCTCTCTTGGATAATGGGCCTTCGGGTAAGTAAAAGGCAGCATGTGTGAAACTCCCCAGAGAAAAGAATCGATGATGATTTGAATTCAAAATGCTCCACTCATGTTTTGAACCTGTGGTCCCCATCTGGCAGTGCTATTTCAGGAAGCTGTAAAAGCTTGGAAGTAGGCTCCGGCAGATGAAAGTGGGTTCCTGGGGTGTGCCTTTAAAAGTATATGGAACTGGGGTCCTCTTATCACCAACCCCACTTCCCATCTGCCTTGGTGTGATCTGCTTTGTCACAATATCATGCTGTGCTGGACTGACACCCCTGAAGCCATGAACCAAAATAAATCTCCCATCCTTTAAATTGCTCTGTAACATCCTGGTCACAGCTGTGCAAAATTAACCAGCACACAATCCATCCATATTGGTCCAAAGCCTCTTCAGCCTTTTTCTTCTGGAAACTAATCACTGGATGCTCAGCTAGAAAC
This sequence comes from Cricetiscus sungorus, assembly GCA_030556225.1. Lineage (NCBI taxonomy): Eukaryota > Metazoa > Chordata > Mammalia > Rodentia > Cricetidae > Cricetiscus > Cricetiscus sungorus. The sequence goes on from JANBXA010000734.1 coordinate 23,467,772, forward strand.
CCTGGTCTGCTCTGGGACTCCCACACACAAGCTCTCATGTCTTTAGGCTCAAGCCGAATTGAGTTTAGATTGGGACTTTTCTTCTTGAACCCAGATCACCAGTGGCTAAGCCTCGGTGTCTTCATGAATAAAAACATGGGTAATGTTAGCTCTATGGACTTGTTGTCAAGGTAATGGAAGGCTCATGTTAGATTTCCAGAAATGAGGAGAAAGATCAGTGGTTAGAAGAAAGTAGTAGGACTTTTTGAGATCTTGATGTTTTTTTGAGAGTTATAGAACTTGTCCTAGCAACCTGGCTGCACTCCCAAGTGGCCCATAGTTGGATCTCTTTTCCTTGGTCCTGATTGATGTCTGTGAGATGTTTTACCAGGCTGCTTGGAGTGTCTTCATAGTGTCCCGGTTTGCGCACCGATGTGCTTCCTGTTATGCACCCACTAGATAATCAGACTCTGGCTAAAATTCTGGCAGGAGGACACAGACATGAATAAAACAAGCACGTCGAATGCATGTGTGAAGTGGTAAGAAGTTCCCCTTGGGGCATGTGGAAGGAACAAGAGAAAGAGAAGTCACTGTGGGGTTGAAATTTTTGAGAAGATGGCCAGGAAGTCCTCACTGAGAAGCATCCTCTAGGTTAATATTGTAACCTGGAGGTGATGCTCTGACACTACTACAGCTGTCTGCTATCTTGTCCCACACATCTGGTCACAATGTTTGCTTTGCCTAAGAAGGACCTGAGTCAGCATAAGCTGATGCAGAGAGATGGGGACACCACGAAGGTGACAGGCCTTCAACAAGAAGAAAGAAGCTGGGGAAAACTCTCGGGTTCAATGGGTGCCCGGGAGGACCTGCACACTCAGAGTGGAGCGATGACAGGGACCTCTCAGCAGCCAGGCTTTATGTTCTCATTACACAGCGTGTGGTCTAATCAACATGATCAGCATCACAGCTTGTTAGAAATACCAAATCTTAGCTCCCAGCCCAGACCTACTGAAACACTCTGCATTTCAACAAGACATTGCATTTTAATGTGATTTGTTTGCACATTAAAGTACAGCTGTGCCAAATAGAGTATAGTACACATGTCTGATTCATTTGTACATAGTTTATATGTTGCGCCTGAGGAAAGTTGAGCTGTTATTAGTATAAGGATGGTATGTAGGGCCGAGGAAACTACTAGAGAAGAATATCTTAGTGTTGCAGTCATCAGAGATGAATGTTCCTTTTACAGGTGCTCTGTGTTTCTTAACACTGGGACTCTTTCCTGCAGAGAGGGAGATAGAACATGTTTAACTCCTTTTGAGGTCATGACTTTGACTTTAATTCCATTGCTGGTAACTTGGTCACATGACCAGATATAGCTGCAAGGGAAGCTAAGAGATGGCATTTTTAGCAAAGCAGTTGGATTTCCAACTTTTTTTTTTAAGGATTTATTTCATTTTAACGTGTGTGTGTGTGTGTGTGTGTGTGTGTGTGTGTGTGTGTATGTGTGTGTGTGTGTGTGTGTGTGTGTGTGTGTGATGTGTATGTATGTGCATATGGTGCAAGTACACACAGAAGTCAGAAGGGTCTGATACCTTGGAGCCGAAGTTACAGGTGGTTGTTAGCATGATGTGAGTGTGGGGAGTTGAGTCCCTCTGCAAGAGAATGTGCACACCTAACTACCAAGCCATCTCTCAAATCCCTGGATCCTTACCTTCTGTTGGTGTTTACCATAGACGAAAAGAAGAATGAACTGTGTGGTTACAAAAGGCCCTTTCTGCAATCCCAAGGACAGAATCACTAGGACAAGTCAAAGGCATAGGCTGGAATGAGGACTGGAGTACAGTCCCAGGTGACTTAAATTGAGGTCTCATGTGTCATGATGCTTTGAACTTTAACCAGGAAGCATCTCCAAGGCCAGTTCCAAGTGATTCAGGTCCAAGACCATGACTAATGGTTACAGCTTCTTTGAAAAAAAGAACAATGTGTGTGTGTGTGCCTGTGTCCGTATCCCTGCGTGTACATGCATGTGTGTTTCTATGTGTATGCATGTGTGAGTGATATGCGATGCCTTTATATGTGCTGTGAATTTGCATTGTTTTTGTTGGTTGATGACTAAAACTGTTTCAGCCAATGGCCAGACAAAATATAACTACGTGGAAAATCCAAACAAAAATATATAAAGAAGGAAGGCAGAGTCAGAGGACATGCTATGTAGCTGCTGAAGGTGTGCTGGAGAATGAATGGTAAGCCACAGCCTTGTGGTAATACACAGATTAATAAAAATGGATTGCTTTATATGTGAGATATCACCAGTAATATGTCTGAGCCATTGGCCAAACACATTTTATATTAAGCCACAGAGTGTTACTTCATAAGTGGCTGCAGGAACTGATGGGAGGGGCAAAAAACATCCATTTACATGTGAGTGTTTGTGTCTACGTGTGCATGGATGCATGTGTGCATGTGTATGTGCGTGTGTATCTGTGTTCCTGAGTGTGTGTGTGTGTATGTGTGTGTAGATCTGTGTTCCTGAGTGTATGTGTGTGTATGTGTGTGTATGTGTGTGTGTGTATCTGTGTTCCTGAGTGTGTGTGTGTGTATGTGTGTGTATGTGTGTATGTGTATGTGTGTGTATATCTGTGTTCCTGAGTGTATGTGTATATGTGTGTGTGTATCTGTGTTCCTGAGTGTGTGTGTGTGTGTGTGTGTGTGTATCTGTGTTCCTGAGTGTGTGTGTGTATGTGTGTGTGTGTATCTGTGTTCCTGAGTGTGTGTGTATATTTGTGTGTATGCGTGCGTGCGTGTGTGTGTGTGTGTGTGTGTGTGTGTGTGTGTGTGAGTGCCAGTCCTCACCTATTACCTTGTTTGAGACAAGATGTCCTGTTTGCTGCTGTGTCTGCCAGACTAGCTGCCTCATGATCTTCTGGGGATTCTCTTCTCTCCAACTCCCTGTTGTGGGATCAGGGGCTTACAGATGTGTGCTACCATGTCTGGATTGACATGGGCTCTGGGGATCTGACCCAGATCCTCATGCTTGTCCAGTAAAGTTCCAGGTAACTATGGAGCTGTCTCCCCAGCCTATTTTATATGTCCACCCTCACCCTGCTCTTGTTTACTGAGGCTCCTGAAAAGCATACCCAATTTCCGTCTTCCTCTTGAACTATCCAGCTATCCTGAGACAGAGAGACGTGGCAGGTGAAAAAGTACCCTTAGCACCTTCCAGGTTTCTCCTTCCCCTCAGGATTTCACTTTAATTTCTAATCAAGGTGTCCAAGGATACAAATAGTCACTGTTTCTTCTACTTTCCCTTTCTAGCCCCTTTCTACTTTTAGAGAGCTGCAGCCTCAGAAGAGGAAGGAGTATAGACTGGGTAGAAAAAGGTTACCCCCTCAACAGCACCAGCCAAGGAAAAGACATCTGTCACGTTCTCTGCTGAGCTCAGGGCTCACATTTCTAAAAATGTGAACTCTGGGAAGGGTGGCTGGGGTAGAGACTGTTTGTACATGTTTGTGTTCCTGGTTGTGTTTTTCAACCCAGTTCCATTGGGCTTGGAGCTAGTGGGGATTTACTTAGATTCTTGTGATATAAATTCCAATTCTAACTCTGTGTATGTGTGTTCAGGCATATATGTGTGTGTTATATGTGTGTGTGTGTGTGTGTGTGTGTGTGTGTGTGTGCGCGTGCACACACACACACACACACATACAGAAGACCGTGGTTGATGTCAGATGCCCTCCTCAACTGCCAATTCATTTTTTTAAAAAAATTACTTATTGATTTGTATTTTTTTATGTGCATTCATGTTTTGCCTGCATATTTTTGTGAAGATATCAGATCCCCTGGAACTGGAGTTACAGGCAGTTAAGGAACTGCCATGCCAGTGTGGTGAATTGAACCTAGGTCCTCTGAAAGAGCAGCCAGTGCTCTTAACTACTGAGCGGTCTCTACAACCCTCATCTCTACCACATTCTTTGAGACAGAGTCTCTCACTGAGCCTGAAGCTTGCTGCCCCAACTAAAATGTCTGTCTAGTGAGCCCCCAATATCTGCCCATCTCTGTCCCCGACCCCCAGAAGTAGGGTTACATGTGCATAATGCCATTCCGGCTTTTAAGCTGAACAATCTTGCTAAACATGAGCCTGAGATAGCTAGCAAATAATATGCCTTTACGGTTTCCATTTCAAGTTCTGCTTGGGTTCTTGCCCTGACTGACTTCTTCATGATGGACTATGACTTGGAAGTGTAAGCCAAATAAACCCCTCCCTCCCCTAAGCTGTCTTTGATCGGATCATTTTGTCACAGTAACAGAACAAAACTGTGATGATAAGTTTCACACTTTTAGGTAGGAAAAAAACCAGGCCCCGCATGCATCAGTCCAGATGATTACAGCTGTTTGGAGGGCAGTAACATTTAAGGTGAGACGTCTATGGTGGGGCAGGAAGTGGTGCCTGATGGGAGAGCATATGCCTAGCAAGCATAAGACCCTGGCTTCATCAACAGCACCGTGCAAAAGGAAAGTAAACACACAATGCAAACACAGACTTTTATGACAACTATTTATTAAAAGATTTTCTGGGTGTGGGACTAGACTTTGTTTTAAAGTTATGCTTTTGTGGTGGTAAAATGCACATAATATTTTATTGTTATAATAATGTATAATACAGTTCTAAAGGCAAAAGAAAGAAAGGATTTTGACATTTAGCCTCATGATAGGTGGACATTATGGCACATACCTGTCACTCTAGAATTTTGGGGGCTGATCCAGAAGAACCATGGATTCTAGGCCAGCCTGTCTCAATAAAACAACAAAGAGTCTCAAATGTTTGAGGATACAAATACATTTAATTTGATTCAAATATTGTCTCAAAAAAGTATGTGATACTCTATTAATTGCTATATTTTGAATGTATACATCAGCTAAGGAAGGAAGGAACAAAAACATCATTTTACTGTTAAACACACACACCTACACACACACACACACACACACACACACACACACACACTCTCTCTCTCTCTCTCTCTCTCTCACACACACACATGTGGTGCTAGTTTCTGTGTATGTGAGTGCAGTGCCTAAGGTTTGGATCTTGAGCTGGAGATACAGGCATGTGAGTGGTAGGGTTCGAACTCAGGTCTTCTGGAAGGACAAGAAGGCTTCTTGACTGCCAAGCCCTGTCTCCTGCCCTCACTTCATCATCTTAAGCATAGCGGTCTGACAATGTTCACAGTGGTGTGAACTATTATCACTGTCTATGTCCGACATAGTTGCATGATTATAATTCTCTATTAGCTCACCCTAGATCCTAGTAACTTGCATTCTGCTTTCTGTCCGTATGAACGTTCCTATTTATAGACATCACCCAGTATCTGTCCTTGTGTATCTGGTTACTTTCGTTTGAGAATAATGACTTACCTATGCTACAGCAAGGATCACACAGAGTATATCAAAACTTCACTTGTCATAGTAGAATAGTTGTATATGTGACCACGCCATGCTTTGTTATCAATTCCCTGGCAGTTGGCTGTTGGATTATTTTCCCCCATTTGCCTGCTATTAATAAAGCTGCTATATGATATATAGGCATCTGTCCATATTCCTGCTTCCATATCCTGCTTCCAGGTTTTTAGCTGCATGTTTTTAGGAGTGAAATTGCTGCTTCCCACCAGCGATCCACAAGCATGCCAGTATTACATGCTCACCAACACGTCATTACCTTCTGACTTTCTTTTTCTAAAAGTGATTATTGTCATCCCAGTGGGTACGAAGTGGCAGCCATTGTAGTTGGACTAGAGTTTTGATTCAACTATTATAAAAGTCTTTGTAGCACTCCTAGAAGGCTGGGGGAAATTCTCTTGGCTCCAGTGTGTGGACAAAGCATACACCCAGGAGATGGAGTGTCCATCATAGGGTTTTGAAATGTTAGTGATAGGTGAATAGTGCATGTGTGAGGGTTGCTAGGGTGATGGTTTCTTCCAGACTAGGCATCCCTAGAGACTATGGACCACCTAACAGTGGCAGCTCATGAATCCTGCTGCCATATGAAGAGATGAGGCATCTCCTAAATGTCTGCTGAAAGCCACCGGCTTCATACCCCATGCCACTGCTCAGTGTTACAAATGTATGTCGCTGCATTAGGGAAAAAGTATAAGTGCCTTTCCCTGGGGTCTCCAAGTATATATTGGAGAACTGTCCATATTATCAGGACTCAGAGGCTAAAAAACAAACAAACAAAAATATAAATTTATCTGGTGACATATCAGGCATGTAGTTTAGTTTCTTTGAAAAAGACAGAGCTATTATAACAGAACCCTGGTTAACAGCTTAGGAACTATGCATAGATCACACCCTCCAGATCCTAGTGGACAGAGGATGGGGCTAGTGACCATCTTCACTGTTCTTTTGGAAACACAAAGACTGGGTGGGGAAACATTAGATCTGGGGACCCACACAAAGCTTGTAGAAAACAAAAAGACTGAAGAAACAGGGCTGGGGGCATAGCTCAGTTGGTAGATTTCTTGCTTAGCATGCACAAGGTCCTAGGTCTTATCCCCAGAACTACATAAAAATCATTTGTGTTGGTGCATGCCTGTAATGCCAGCATTCAGGAGGTGGGGGCAGAAGGATCAGAAATTCAAGTTCATTTTCATCTAATGGAAAACAAAACAGGCTAAGATAAAACAGAACACCTGAAAATTTGAACATAGAAACAACTTAAAGAATATAATCATGAAGCAACTTTGTTTTAGTGTTACCCTGTCATTTTTCATTTTATTTTCTTTCTAACATAAAGGTAACTGAAGCCACATAAAAAGAGAATAGCAAAATGTCAACTCTCATGACAGTCTTCAGCTCATAAGCAATCAAGTTTTAGCAAAAACTTCGCCTACCACCTCCTATTCTATGGCAACATCTCTCCATCCATTTCCTCTCCTGTACACCTCCTATTCGGGAAGTATGTTAGATGTCTTAGCAACATTTTTATTGCTGTGATAAGACATGGTGATGACCATCATGGCAGGGAACATGGCAACAGGCAGCAGCTGAGAGCTCACTCTTGATCCACAAGCACAAGGCTAACTGGGAATAGTGTGAGCTCTTGAAATCTCAAATTCAGTGACATACGTCCTCCAACAAGGCACATCTCCTAATCCATCCTAAGCAGTCCTACCAACTGCTGAACAAGTAGTCAAGCATATGAGGATACTGGGCCGTCCTCATTCAAGTCATCATGCTAGAAGTATACTCATTTCTATTAAAAACCTCTACTCCTCCCTAATCTCAGCTGGGACCCTCTGCTGCCTGGATGAATTTTGTTTACAGTTAGTCTTTGTCTTCCACTCTTATGCTGTACCACTTACACTAGCAAATAAGACATGGGCTCGTAAAACAGCAGGAGGTTAGGAGTTACTAAAGAGTGGACACTCCTGTTAGCAGCACAGCGCAGAAACTTTATCAGCCACTTAAGTGCTGTTTCTCCAACTGTGTCCTGCCCAGTCACACCCCATCTCTTCCTCAGAACTAGCCCGCTACCAAAGACTGTGTAGTTTTAAATTGGCACAAACACATTTCTCACAGTTCTGCAGACTAAAATCTGAGAGAAGCTATCAGTGGGTTTAATCTTCTGAAGCCCTTATCTTTGACTTGCAGATGTCACCTCATGAGGTCGTTCTCCACATGAGGACACTGGTCATATGGGGTCAGTGTCCTCCCTGATGAACTGCTTCCATTGTCATTGACCTCCTTAAAGACACCAGGTCCAAGCGTATTCAAGCTCTGAGTCCTGACGGTTAGGGCTTTATCACAACATTTGAAGGGACACAATCCATGCCATCACATACTACGAATAAGAGCCCCTGTCTTGCCTTTTGGAGTAACCCAATCGTGTTTCCACCAATCAAATCACCAGGGGTTGTCTTCCACATTTTAAAAATCTTGAAATATCGTTTAGTCTCTTCTAGTCCATTGATTTCTCTCTGCCAGGGTCTTCTTTTATGCAACACATCTATTGAGCTGACTGTCAACTGTTGCAGAGTTCCCGGGACTGGCTTTTACTAATTGTACAACCAGCACTGTCAACCTGTTATTCTTTCCCCCCATAACTTAGTAACTGGGTCCAGATCAGATTTAGGTTTGATCCTTTTAGCAAGACTATATCATCAACAGGGGCAAAACGTCTCACTCTTCTGCTGTTTTGATGATTTTAAGTGTTGATACCAAATATCCAAATCTATACTTTTCTTTCCAGCTGCTAGACCATATAGTGTAGCTCCTTCTTGCTTCATTTAATTCATTAGCTGAGAGGGTTTTATAAAGAGACCCTTATAAAACTGTTTTCTGGGTACCAAAATGAATTCATAAAGGAACAAACAATCCGATAAATGTTTAATTTTCCCAGTTTTCAAGGCAATGGACTATTGATTCCCTGCCAATTAAAAAACCAAGCATTATGGTAAGCATATGCACTTGAACATACTCGAGAGCCTCTGGTGTAAGCCTTATCCTTATTAAAGCTCATCTAGTGGGAGCTTTTTGCATCAAGCTTGAATATTGTTTACATGACCTCAGTTGTTTCTCATAACTTCTTTATTATCAAGAGGGGGGCAGATCATCGGAGCTCATCTTGCACATTTCTCTGATAATTCTTAGTGAAATTCCAAGATGAGAGATTGTGTGGTAGGGATGCTCACTGGTCATGTGTGATTGTTGTTTCCATGGTGTTGTAGCTGACAAAATACTCCATCTGCTCCTATACATATGTCCATATCAGCTTAGTGCACAGGGGCTTCACTAACTGCCGGCACCTCTCTCTTTTTGTCCATGTGAATAGTTGTCTGTTGCTTCTCAAGGACACAAGAGATGCTGGAATAAGAAGACTACTTGATCCCCAGTTACTTCTATCTGACCCCACCGTGTACACGTGACTACTTCAGAACAATAGGGACACCGACATCATTAAATATGGTCGCTAAAACAACTGTTGAGTATTTGTGCCTCTGCTATTTTCCTCTATCCTCATTTCTATGATTATCAGAATGACACATCAGATCAGCATTAGTGGACCGTATTATTTATAATTAGTTTGTCTACCAAGAGTGGAGAGTTTAATGAGTTTTGATAATATACAGTGTCTCACACCACAAATTTATCTAAGTATCACAGCCTACTTAATACCAAAGATGTGTATGTATATACATAATGTGCATGTTATATATTTAAATGATATAGCATATTAACCAATGTAAATAAATCTAGACCAAAACTAGTCACATCTCTTTGCAGTCCATAGTCTCCTTTCCTTGACTCTGGTCCCTAATAACCATAGTCTGTTTTATGTCACAATTGTTTTACTCTTGTCAATGTTCATGCAGGTACTATCGTAGTTGAAGCCTTTGGTGTCTAGCTTTGGTGTCAGGGATTTTGACATTTACCCATGTAAATTAGTAAATGTGTGTGTATCAGTATTTTATTCACTTTTATTGATGAGTATAATTTTGTTATAGGACTATATCACTTATTTTTTCTACATTTTAAAAAGTACTTTATTAGATATACTTATTATGCATAGTAATATTTCATTATGGCCTTTTCAGACATGTATACAATGTATTTTCGTCAAAATGACCTCCCATCACGGTCTGCTACTCTGTCCCACTCTCACTGGACCTTCCTCCTCTTCTCAGCTAGTCCCTTTCCCTCTCAATGCCCCCCTTTTCCTTTGGTGAAGCAATGAGCTTACTCAGAATTGCTTTGGGGAGCTTGGCTAAAGGATTTCTTTACGTGAACACAGGCAGCTTACCAGGGGCTACACCACTGAAGAAAACAATCACTCCCTTCCCTGGCAACCATTAATTCTTACAGTTTACTTTCCATTCACTCAGTGATTGACACCTAGATTATCTTTAGTTTGGCTATTATATTTAGTTTGGCTACCTTTAGTTTGGCTCTACCGCATTTCAAAAAATTTCTCTTGGGCAAAATTCCTTGGAGAGAAAGCGCTGAGTCATCTGATAAGTCATGCTCTCTAAGAAAACAACATACTCCATAAATGAGCTACACCACTTTATATTCAGAGTAACCATGGAAGTTCTTATCAAACCTGCTCCTGCTAACAGAGAAATAGTGGAGTTTCACTGCATTAAGTTACATCCAATGCGCTCACAGAGCAGGGGCCCCAGGAAGGCAATGGACACTGCTTTTGCCTAGGCCCTCCTAGGCTCCTTTCTGTGGGGCCACTTTGGACTCAGAGGTCTACTATCATTATATAAATATAGCAATGATATCTATACTGGTTTGTATGAGTCAGCTAATACTGCTGCAACAAATACAACAAATGTCAATAAACAGAGTAGTGATCTATTTTCACAGTTTGAGACGCAGGTATCAGCAGGGTTTGTGTTCCTGAGGCCCTTCTTCTACATGCTCTGGGTGACTATTCTCTCTGTGTTTCTTCTTATGGTCTTCCCTCTGTGTGTGTCTGGGTCCTACTCTCTCATAGGACACAGACATCCTGGATTACAGTCTGAAGTGTTCGGGGCTAACATTTCAAGACAGGCATTTGGGAGAACACATTTAACCTAACAGTGTCCATTGTGTATTGTGGTCATGTTTTTGTCCCTTGTAGAGAAGATGGTGTTTTCAACAGTAAGTAGCTTTTTGCTTATTATTGTGATTTAGATTTTAAATGTTTCCACAAAGCTCATATTGTCAAGTTTTGGCCCCAGTGGTGATGATATTAGAAGGTAGGGGGTGTTGTAATTTTTAAAAAGTTGCTTAGGAAAGAAAGAAAGCAGGCAACAGAGTTCAAGTAGAGGGTTTTGTTATTAGTGGTAAAGGATCATAAAAAAGGGAAAGGGTACAGAGGCAGTGGGAGAGAGGAAAGAGAGGGAGAGAGAGAGAGAGGGAGAGAGGGATGAGAGGTGGGCAGAGCCCTTTTAAAAGGGAACATAGTGAATAGGCAGTGATTAGTTAGTGGCAGCAGCTGAGGGTGTATCCTGTCAGAACTCCAAAAGCAGGCCAGTACAGAAGCCTAAATACTAATGGAGAGAGAGGGGGGGGGGATTTTCAAGGCAAAGTCTCGGCTGTTCTGGTACTCACTATGTAGACCAGGCTGGACTCAAACTCACAGAGATCCCATGACTGGGATTAAAATGAGCACCACTCTGCTGCCTCTTTCTGTTTTTGTTTCCCAGTGACTGTGTGTTGAGTAGTTTCCTCTACCATACTTTCCCGCCAGGATGTTTTACTACAGCCTGAAGAAAAAGGGCCAAACAATCCTGAACCAAAAATGTGAGTCAAAATGAAAACTCAGGGTCAGTGGGATGGTTCACTGGGCAAAGCACTTGTTATGTAAGCCTGGCAGCTTGAGTTTAAGTTCCAGGAGGCCTGGAAAGGTGGAAGGAGGGAACCGACTCCACAAGGCTGTCCTCTGACCCCATATGTGTATTACGATACATACAGGCTTTCACACACACATCAAACACAATTGTAATGACAACAGCAAACACTTAAATGATGGCGGGTAGTCAGAGCAGAAACTCGCAGCTAATCAAAGTGGAGAGAAGTGTCCCCATATGGGACATCCATGTCACCTTCCACACCAAGGCTCAGAGACCACTAGGGAAGAGCCAGCAGAATGACTGTCAAAGCCAGAGTTCGGGCAGGACTGGAGGGAAACAGTGCCTCCTGGACGTGACAAGAAGCTGTAGTCAAGTGCTCCCAGCAGCCATGTTTGCCTGCACGGCACCTGCAGAAGTCTGAGCCAGTCAGCATTCTGGCAGAGAGTGGGAGGGCTTCACAAACCCCCACCCCTAACCATGGAAGATGGCTTCTGCCGAAGGAAGAGGCTACTTTCTTTAAGGGTGTGGCCCACGGGGCGGGATTGGACTCAATGTGGTGTTTAATGAAACATGAAGTGGAGGCCACTAGGGAGGTGGAGGAGGACCTCAGAGGAACTAAAGGAAGGAGGGGGGTAAATGTGCTCAAAAAACACTGAAATTCTCAAAGAATTAGTAAGTATGTCTTTAAAATAAAAAATAAATATCCGGAGGCAGAGGCAGGCAGATCTCTTTGAGCTCAAGGCCAGCCTGGTCTACAGAGTGAGTTACAGGACAGTCAAATATACACAGAGAAACCCTGTCTGGAAAAACAAAACCAAACCAAACCAAACAAAAAAATCTCTGAGATCGGTCTCAGAGATTCTTGTTCCAGTGATGGAAATCTAACACACTCCTATGCCCAGGTCACCTGAGCTTCCTGCAGAGGTCTTTAAAATGGACTTAAATTCTTTGGCTCAGTTTCCCCAATAATTATAGCTACCTTTGCAACAGAGAGAAGGATGGCACCTCCATCCTTGTCACAGCTGCTCTGCTGCTACTACCTAGGTTTGCTTTGTGGTTTTACTGTGATCTCCGGAGATGCCCCATAGCCCCTGCCTCCATACCCAGTCCTGCCTGCTCAGGGGGCCTCCCATCATGCCTCCCTTTTCCTTTCCTTACAGCTGCACTTTTAACTCAAAAATCTCACTCAGGTCCTAATTCAACTGGCCTTGAATAATCTCAATGCCATTTTGAAAAACCATTCCTTTTTTTTTTTTCTTTTTTATCGCTTCTTTGTCTCTGTCGCAAGGAAGCCATGCAGGCTGAACAGGCTGCTTCTCAATAAGCATCGTGTCTGTTCCTCCGTCTACTTTTGAATTTTACTTTGCAATGATGGAAAAGTTTCTCTGCCACCCCCTGAGCTGAGCGTTATCCACTTGGATTTGCATATAAGAAAACCTGGAGCAATTGTGAAAGAAAACAGGCAAATGAGAGCTTGTTTGTTTATGGCAACTGCAGATAGGTTCACAGTTGCTTTCCCGCAAAAGGCCCAAATGCAGTTTTCACTGCTGTTCGCAGGTAGTAATCTATGCACAGCTCCTTACCTTGCAATCAGTCTGGAGGTTATACACGTGGGGCACCTTCTATAAGAAAGGATACACAAAGATATTGCTTTTTGCCAATGTTACAAAACACAGCTCATGAATAAATTACCAGCCTACCTCCCATGCCCCATAAGCTCGACTCAGCCCCTTCAGGACTCTTGAGCATGGTGTGCAAGCCAGAGATCCCTGAAGCTTATGTTTCATTAGCATCATAGTAAATATGCTGCTAATTGTAATAAATGCTGCCTGTGTATTGTTTGCCTCCTGTACCAGGGCTGAAGTCAGCTTACTGTATTCGTCACATGGATCCCATAGTCCTGGCACAGTGTTATAGTCAACAGCCAATAAATATTTGTTAAGTGAAATTAATTGCTGGCAGCCAGGAAGGATGAATGGCAATGGTGATGGGTGTCCCATTAAACTGAATGTAATTATTTTCACATAGCACGATCAGGTTGAGCAGTCTGAGGTGGTTAACAAATCTCCTTGGATATTACATACAAGGGCCACTTAGGTCATCTTGCCCCAGGGATTGGCTCCTCCCCAAGCTCCCTATACAGCAGTAGAGGCCATTCCTTTACCTAGAGTGTTGCAGATGTCTTCCCAGGGTTTCTGGAAGTCCCCAGCCCAAGGCCTGCAGCTGCAAGACTGTTGGCCAAGCCAGGAGCTGGGGAGCTGGGTGACCTTTAACAAAGAACTTCAAGGCTTATTCTTTCTCCCAGACTTGCCAGCAGAAGACATGATAATCATTGACCTTTTCCTAAGGACACTGCTCAAGCTGTCACCAGAAGAAGGCCTACAGTACAATGGAGAAAAGTTGACTTTCCCTTTGAGATTAAAGTGCCTGCTGATAACCCACCATAGACGCTCCGCTTCGAGACAGGAGCCATCTGCACCAGCAGCAATTTCCCAGCAGTGATCTGAGGATAAACTCCAGTGAGAACACAGCATGCCTTCTGAAGGGTAGGGTCACCAGCACACCCATCTAGAGAAGCAGGGTGAGGTCTCTGTCTGCACCACACGGCATTTGGTTCCTCCCAGGAGTTCCATGCCCACTGCTGAAAATGCTAACATGGAGTTTCTATTTCTTGTTTCTCTGCCTTGGGCAACTTTGTTCTGGTGCTTCCAGAATTTGGGTGTGTGAGCTGGGGTGAGGACCCTTCATACAACATGGTATTTATTACATATGCTTTAAAAAGCCAGAGTTGTAAGAGAAAGAAATATAATAACAGGGATTTAGAGATTAAAGCAATTTAGGAGAGAGAACGAACACAAACACAAGTAATAGCAGTAGAAAAGAAATGTGACGTGGTTCGTGATGAAACACCACCTTGCAAAATCAAGAACAAAAGATGGGTTCTTAGCTGGGCTGAGAGGGCCTGGGTGCTGTGCTGTCTGAATCCCTGAGTTTGAACCAAACTTCTGGTTCTTGCAGTAGAGGACTTTGAGGCAATTTCCTTAACTTGCCTCAGTTGTATCCTTTCTGTTGTTATAACAGGATGTTGAGTATATATGTTTGTTTTGGCTCATTGTGCTGAAAGTTGGATATAAGAGGACCCTGGTCTGCTGAGGAATATGTGTTAATTCAACTCAGGGTAGAAAGCAGAGTGGAACATAAAAATGTGTGCAAATGTGTGCAATAGAGAGACAGGGGGCTGAACCGCAGGAAGGCTAACTCATTCCTACAAGTGAAAAACCGAAGCTGTTTATGAGGGCTATGCTTGAATTTCCAAGTATCTCCCACTAGGCCCTACCTCCCAACAGCTCCACACTGAAGACCAAACTTTAACATAAAGGACTGGAGAGGTGGCCAAAAGGTAGGACGCTTGCCCAGTATTCAAGAGGCCATGAGTTCAGGAGCCAGAACTAACTGCAAAGCAAACAAACTGATGGAATACTTAACATGGACTTTGATGCAGATAAGCCACATTCAAGTCACAGCTTCACCCTTATCTTGACTTACAAAGAAAGGACTAATGACAGTTCCTAAGCGAAGGTCTGCGTGGAATTTCAATGGGGAAAAATATGAATATTGCTTGGCTGTTCCCTGCCTCAACAATGGCAGCAGCTAAACATAACCCAACAACCAAAACACAGTTAGAATCAGTGAGGATCAAAAGCTGAAAAGCGAGGTACATCCTATGGATGGGCTCTGAATAGTCTCACTTTAGAGCATGTTTCTGGTGGGGTTGACATGGGAGCAGAAAGGATTGATGTGATTTTCAGATGAAAGATACCTTGGGTACTTGGTGACTTCAGAAGACAGTGATGACCAGGAAAGGTAAGAAGGAAGGGAAGGAGAGACGTAAAGAGGGAGGAAGGAATGGGTTGACAGTCTTTAACTGTTGTCATCTACAAAGTTCACACTCAAGAATGACCAAACTATTAAATTGAAAAACAAATCAATGGACATAAAAGAAAAATCTCTCAATGTTTCAAGTAACTGTAGGATTTTGTGTAGGGCTATCCTGGATCACATGTAGCCCATGGGCTGGCTATAGGATGGGCATGACAGGTGGTAGGGGAAGGTACTTGAGGGAAGAAAGTATGTACCCATGTCCCTGTGGAGACTTGGGCAGAGGGTATGGCCCTTGGATTCTGGGAACCCTGGAAAATCTGCCTGACAAGAAGGGCAGCTCTAGCCCATGTTCCACTAAGGCATAATGGGATACCTAGTGTGCTGGTTTCATTTTTGTTGCTGAACAGAAGCAACTTTGGGGAGAAACAATTTATTTGACTCATCATTCCAGGGCACAGTCCATAACTGAGGGAAATGAAGGCAGGGATTTAAAGGCAGGCTCACTTCCTATTCACACAGCATTATCTCTTTATCAAGAAACTTGCTTCATAGCCAAAGAAGTGTGGTATGGAGCTGTGGAAGCCACTGCTTGCTCACTGTTAGACACACATGTTCCACTAGCTTTCTTATACAGTCCAGGACCACCTACCTAAGGGATGGTTTTGCCCACAATGGGCTGGGCTCTCCTGTATCAGTTAACAAGAAGCCACACAGACATGCCCATAGGACAATCTGATCTAAACAATTCCTCAATTGGATATTCTCTTTCCAGATAATTCTAGACTGTGTCAAGTTAACAGTTAAAGCTAACCAGGATACCTAGTTAAGTCTGAACATCGGATAAACATCAAACCCTGGTTTTTCTTGTTTGTTGGTTAGGAAGTTCATTTTGTGACAGGGTCTTGCTATCCAGTGCCGGCTGGCCATCCTGAAACTACCTATACAGACCAAGCTCTCCTTGAACTCACAGAGACCAACTTGCCCCAGTCTCTCGAATGGTGCCATTAAAAGCATGTGCCGCCACAGCCTGTTAACAAATACTATTTAGTGTAAGTATGTCCCATGTAATGTTTGGGACATACTTATATTTTAAAAAGTAGTCTTTTCTGATTTGAAATCAAGTTTAGTTGCTGTTAGGTTTCAAACTGTGATGAATGGCTGAAGTCCCTATTTAACATATCCAAGTGGGCCTGGTGGCCTCCCTTCAACCCCGCTATCCCTATCTGTTGAGACTAGACTGTTCTTCCCTATATAATCCAACTGTTTTGTTATTTTTGGGCCTCCTGGCTGCTGCACCTGGTTCTCCTCTCTACCCTTCCCCTCCCCCTTTCCCCATGTGCCCCAATTTAGTCTGGTCATGCCCACTTCTCCCAGATGTCTCTGCTTCTGACTGTGTCTCCCTTTTATCTACAATAAGCTTTCTCCTCCACCATACCTAAGAACTGACATGTTCCTTTTTAACTTTTTATTTTCTTTTTTTCCTTTAAGTATCTGTTTCATATTTGATCTGTCAGTCTAAATCTCAGGAGCTCTGATACTGTGATACATGATATAAAATAAAGACTGCATTTTTTTTTAATGGTTTTTGGTTTTTCAAGACAGGTTTGTTTGTTTTTTCTTTGGTGTGTGTGTGTGTGTGTGTGTGTGTGTGTGTGTGTGTAGTGTGTGTGTAGTGTAGCCTGGCTGTCCTGAAACTCACTCTGTAGACCAGGCTGGCCTCAA
Organism: Cricetiscus sungorus; assembly: GCA_030556225.1. Lineage (NCBI taxonomy): Eukaryota > Metazoa > Chordata > Mammalia > Rodentia > Cricetidae > Cricetiscus > Cricetiscus sungorus. Next base: position 23,484,697 of record JANBXA010000734.1, read on the forward strand.
ACTCAGAGATCTGCCTGCCTCTGCCTCCTGAGTGCTAGGATTAAAGGTGTGAACCACCACTGCCCAGATAAAGGTTGCATTTTTTTTTAACTTTTTTTTATTGATTCTTTGGGAATTTCGTACCATGCACCCCAGTCCTGCTCATTTTCCAGTCCCTCCAAGTCCACCCCTCATCTCCATAGCATGCCCCACAAAGTAAAATAAAAAGTTAATTACAAACAAAGCAAAACAAACAAAATAATCACTTTGCCTGCCTCTCCGACACCTCTTCATTCACCTCGGTAGCAGTAAGAAGCTCTGTGTATCATACTGCACACCCTTTTGTCCACTCAGCTTCACTTGCAAATGTTCATTACTATGAATCATTGGTCTGGTTCATGACCTCTAGCACACACCATCATCACTGGACCCTCACCAAAACTCCTCTCTCATATCCTGCTGTTGTCCTGAGTCATGGAGATGGGGTTATGGTTCCACAGGACCATTCCATTCACCTATCCTGGTAGGTGATAGATAGGATAGATGTTGGGGTGGGTTAAGTCAAAGCCCTGGATATGGGTCTGGGTGGTAGCTAATTTGGTCTCTATGGGATTTATTTGGGAGCTGGGCAGCAGGCTTCCCAAAGAGCAAAGAGTAAAAAACAAATAACAACACCTGTTCATTCCTTTGTTTACTTGTTTTAGATTGCCACCTGTAATGACAATCTGAATGCTCAACTTGATGTCATTTAGAGTCACCCTGGGGTAGGGGGGAACCTCTGGGTTTGCTCTGGGGGATTATCTAGGTTAGGTTAACTGAGATGAGAAAATTACCCTAAATATGGGTGGTTTCATTCTACAGGCTGCAAGTATCAGGTGGTCCTGCCTCGAGCTCCTGCCATGTGTGTGTACATCTCTCTATTCTCATGTCATGGCTGCCCTGTGTGATCTACTATATACCTCAGTCAGAATGTGCCCTCTACTAGCTTCTTCATACTTCATGTTCTTCCTATTACAAAAGGAGCAGGGTTTCACTGAGCAAACTGTGGGGGATAATACAGTGGTTCTCAGCCAGTGGTTCATGACCACTTTGGGGGTTGAATGACCCTTTCACAGAGGTGACTCAATGTCATCTACATATAAGATTTATAACACTAGCAACATCACAGGTATGAAGCAGCACAAACAATTTTATAATCGGGAGCTCACCACAACAAAAGGGACTGTATTAAAGGGTCACAGAATTAGGGAGATTGAGAACCACTGATCTAATGAGTTTTGAATGATCAGTTAAAACTAGGAAGCCATAACTAGGCTGAGCAATATTTCCATATGGGTGTCTTGTGGATTGGAATTTGGAGAAGACAGACAGCAACATATTGGGACATCTAAAGACACAGCGTTTGACACAGCATGGGAGATGGCTGGTGTGTGTATGTTTCTATATTACCAAGGTAAATGTCTTATGGAGGGAAACCATTTCTGGCATAGTGTCAATGTGTTCCTTTTTATATCTTCCATCACTCAGCTCTCCATCTGGTTCAGCTTGTTTCCCCTTTTTGATACCAATTTCATTATTCAGGACTCCCTAAGTAGAGTTGTAATGCATGAGCTTTGTACTCACATCAGTGAGGTGCCCTTTCTGAACCTGTGTATGGTCTAGAAGCAATGTTGAAATTTTCACATGCAAACTCCAGATAGCCTATTCTTTTGAAGCAAGGTAGGTGAAAGTATGAAGGGCAGGCATGCATGCAAGTCTTTGTCAGAGAATAAATTTGTTGCTAGCAATGTCTTACTTAGTAGGAACCTTCCATTCCAAAAGTGTCAGGGAAAGCAGGACAGGGCAGGACTAATCACCTCTGATGTCCACCCTCCACAGCCACCACCATGAGTTTTTGTCACAAGGCAGAAAAGTTGCTGCCATGTGACAGCAACCACCCTGAGTCAGGAGTCTGCAGAAGGCAGAAGCCAAGGCCACGGGAGTATTTAAGTTGGCCAAGAGACAGTCTTCCTTTTCATTTTTAATGAAAATTATTTCCAGCCATTATGAAAACTTTTTAAATATCAGAAGGGCAAGAAGTTGCACACTAGTAAGCTTCTGGAAGTCCATACTTTCTCATTATGAGATGCTTATTTGACAACAGCTGTTGACCTTGATTATATGTCATATTTCCTAAAAAGGACCTAAGGAAAGGAACATATACACTTAGGGTAGACACATGGTGAGTAGGGTGATACAGGTTTTAATTCAAGATCAGAAATAACTTCACACGTGCAATAGGAATAGAGATGCTTTCCACCATGGAGTATGCATCTATCTTAAAGCCTTGAAGGAAAACAATGATTTGGTAGCTTATTGGTCCTTTCTTTTCAATTTTAGTGATATGGATAACTATAAGGCCCTCAAAAAGAAATGACTGAGAATTGGGTCTAAAAATGACCATAGGAAGGATAAAAGCAGCAAGGTTTTAGGGCTGAAAAAGAAAAAAAAAAAACACTGATCCATTCAATACAGTCACTGTTGGTCTCTCTCCAGCACTAGTCAACCCTTCCCCCACTCAACTGAAAATGAGATTCAATTCACCAGAGATTAAATTGATGAAAAAATAATATGGGCATATTGACTTACTCAAGATTAAGCTCATTGGAAAGAAAGCACTATAATCTGGAAATTGTAACATTAAAAAAATACTAAATGGGAGTTAGGTGCAATTTGGAAATAAAATGTAGTGATCTCATGAACAGACAGCCAGAGTGGAATACTGAAGAAGAAACAGTGGGACTCCAAGGTGATCTGTGACCCAGGTCCCCAACATGAGTAGGTAAAGCCCACAGAGATGCCTGCTCACACAAGCAGCATACTTTGTATGAGATGGGAAGCACAAGGAAGAAGGCTTGAGAGGGAATAGTTAGTGCCATTTGGAGTTCTTTGGACACACCATTGGCCCTGACCTGCGAGAGATGGCAAGGTCAGGAGAGAACTAGTTTGTGATGGATGCAGATATGCCAGCTTTGGGGGTGAGGTTTTTCCCAAGTGAACACTGTGGTTCAACTGACCTGGCTGGAAGGTGTTGGATACTTCAGAAGTAAACAGAGGGAAAATGGAGTGTGAGGATGACATTTTTGCTTAGTGGGTAGAACTGGATGAGGAGGAACAAAACAAATGAGAAAAGACCAAGCTAGCTAGCCCTGACTATTCACAGACACGTGCAGCAGTGAAATAATAGGAAAATACACTTTGGTTAAATACCAAAAACCTTGAATATATGGCCCCATTTGCCCCTGACTGCAAACGTAATGAAACAGAATTATAACCAGTGATACCCAGTTAGAAAGCAGTGGCTGATTTTATGTGTACATAGGTATGATGGCACATGCACTTGAGACGCTGAGGAAGAAGGATCTCAAGATCCAGGCCAGCCTGGGCTACACAGCAAGATAGTGACTTAAAAAGCAAAACAAATTACACATCAACCCAATTGGGCCAGAAGGTGCCCAGATGTCAGTATTTATCCTTGGTGTTTTGAGATAGCAATAATCTAGTCTCTTTGGCAAAACAGATTGTCTTCTAGAGTACATCTGGACCAATATAATCTACTTCAAGGCCTGAGGAAACAAAGTAGCTGGCCTTCTTCTTAGCTAGAAAACATCCTTGGTGAAATGCCTTTGAACATTAGCTTTTTTCTGCCTTTGACCCTGAAAGGAACATTGGGTCATTCTGGGCCTTGAAGCTGACAGCATTTAAAATGAAATTCATCCTATTGATAATCCTGGTTCTTAAGTCTTCGATTTGGAGTGGAACTAAGCCATTGGTTCTCCTGGAGAGGGAGACAGGGAGGAGGGGACAGGGAGAAATGTGTGACAACTGTATACATGTGCCCACAGAGGAAGAGGGGGTATGGGGAAACCCTATCTTTCTGCAATCAACAAGGCACATATTAAGAAGACCCCCAAATCAGCAGCTAGGTGACCCAAATGCCAAAGTTCCTCCCTGGACACCCTCAGGAAGTAAAGCAAGCTGGCCCATAGAGTAGCTCTAGATTTTGCCCAGGGTTATTTTGAGTCAGAACACAGTCTTCAGTGAGACAGGAATCTGGTTTGAGCCATGGTCTGCAGTAGACTGCATAGACACACACTGAGTGTAGTAAAGGATTCCCAGGATCCACCTTGGAAAGGCGCCCAGGGCACTGCCAGCACTTGTGGTCAGACCTGAGAAGGATCACCCAGTGGCATGATCAACATCCCAAATCCCAAAGTTCTGCCCAAAGGGCTAGCACCAAGGTCCACCAGGAAGACGACATACACACACTCAACTCCTACTCAGATGTTTTCTTTCTCTTGTATCCTTACCATATTTAATATAGAATGCCAATTTAGCGGACAAGTTCTGTCTGTCTTTGTTCACTCCCTTGCCTTTTCTTCTTTCTTTTCACTTTTGAGATGGAATTAATTACAACATTTTGCTTCTCCCCTACCCTCCCTCCAAGCCCTCCCATATATTCCTCCCTGCTCTCCTTCAAATCCACAGCCTCTTTTCTCTTCAGTTGCTGTTGCATGCATATATGTATTTGTATATACATAGTCCCAAATACAAGTCAATATAATGTACTAGTATGTATGTTTTCAGGGTGACTATTTGGTATTGGACAACCAATTGGTATGTTCCTCCCTCAGGAAGACCACCTATCCCTCTGCCAGCTTTACCCACTCTTCTGTAGTTTCTTGTGTAGGGATGAGACTTAGTGGGCCTTTCATTGTGCAGCCTGGCATATCCATTGGTGTCATCCTTCTTCAGCCTATATTTAGGCAGTTATGCTGTGAGACTACATGGGTGTGGCTTCTAAACACATGTACATACAAGCAATACTAAGTGGACTAAATATTCATAAAACATTATATATATATACATATATATATATATATTAGGCATATGTGTTTGTATGTGTGTGTATATAAACAACAGCAATAATAACAAAAGGAGATGAGATCATGACTTTGAGAGGGGAGTAATGGAGACATTGGATGGGAGTAAAAACGATGTAACATAGTGTCATATATGAAATTTTCAAAAAAAATCTTAATATAAAGAGAATTAGTGAAATAAATAATTTGATCTTGGAAAAGATGAAAACTATTGACAAATCAACCAAATTAATAAAAGGACAAAAATTAATGAAATTAATTAACAGAAGGGGCTATATTATACTAGGTACCAGTGAAATTCAGAAAATTGCTAAGATATACTTGGAAAGTCTATATTATAGTAAATTGGAAAATCTACCCAAAAGACGTGAACAACTGAAATAGATCTGTAATAGATTGAAGCTGTAGGAAATGTCTCCCCAGAGAAAGCCTGGGTGCAGATGCACTCATGGTTGAATTCTACCAGATCTTTAAAGCACTGACAACAATGACCCTACAAAAGAAAAGGGACAAACACTGTCACACTCATTCTCTGATGGCAGACCTACACAGATACCAAACTAGATAACGACGCAAAAAGAAGGAAATTGCAGGCAATCTCCTTAATGAAAGGGATGTGAAAAGCTCAGTGAAACATTGGTAAATTGAATTCAAGTACACATCAAAATGATCATTACCAATAACCAAATAAGGCTTTTCCTAAGTATCCAAATATGGTTTGACATATGCAAGCCAACAAATGTAGTACATACCATTAATCATGTCAAGAGCACATAATCATCCCAGTATTGTAGAAAAGACCTTTATTCAATCCCCTTTAATGATGAAAGCCCTGTAAAAACAGTACACATGAACATAATAAAAGCCACAACTATAGCCCACATACTAAGTGGAAAGAGGCTCTGGATTAAACCAGGAATGTGACAAGGTGTCCACTTTCTCTACTCTTAGTCAATATATTCCTTGATGTCTTAGCTAGAGCAATAAGATGAGAGACACAAAAGAAACAAACAAGAAAGATGTCAAATCATCTTTATTTGTAAATGGTATGATGATTATACTGGTATGTACTTATGGGACTCAAAGGATTTCCCCAGAAAATACATAGAAGTTATAAATGCTTAAATATCAGAATACAAACTGTCATGTAAAAATTGGTAGCTTTATTCGTATGCTAATAATGAAAACACTGACAAAGAAATCAGGAAAATTATTCCATTCATGATGGCATATTAAAATAAATAAGTAGATAGACAGATAGGAAGGTAGACAGGTAGGTAGATAAATAGATAGATAAACAGCTCTAGGAATAAACCTGTGTAAGAAATTGAAAAATCTCTTTAGCGAACATTTTAAAACACTGAAGGAGAAACAAGAAAATTGCCCCCATATTCATTATTATTAGAATTAAATTGTGAAAATGACTACATATTAAAAGTAATCTATATATTAAATGTAGTGCTCACCAAAATACTAATGACATAGTCATACGGTAGTACAAATGACCCTGGATAGCCAGAAGAATTGTAGGCCAAAAAAGAAAACTGTTGAAGTTGTCATGATACCTGATTTGTAGTTTATACTGCAGAGCTAAAAACAGCATGAGCACAATACCAGACACTTAGATCAACAGAATAGAATAAAGACCCCAGAAGTAACCCCATACAACTCAAGCCATCTGACAGCTTTTCAATAAGTGGTGCTGGGGAAACTGGGTGTCCACATGTAGACAAATTAAGCTAGATCCATGTCTCACTCCATATAGAAATCAATCCAGAACAGATCAGACATTAATGTAAGACCTGAAACTGTCAGAGGAAACACGTCCATGTATAGGTATAGGGAAGAATTTTTTCTTAAAGGACTTCAAAGTCTTAGGAAATAAAACTGTTGAAAAATGGGGTTTCACGGAATTATAAAGCTTCTGGAAAACAACAGAGTGAAAAGACAGCCTATGATGGCGTGGGGGAGAATCCTTGCTAGGCATTTATGACAGAGGATTAATATCTAAAGTATATAAATAACTCAAAAAACTAAAATTAACAGGTTTCAAAAAGATAAGCAGTAAAAGTGGAAAGCTGCTCAATACCCTAAGCCTCGTGGGGATGCTGGTTAAAATCACAATGAGATTTCATAAAACCAGCTAGGACTGGAGGGCTAGAGGGCTGATTCATCAGTTAAGAGAGTAGACTGCTCTTGCAAAGGACCTGAGTACTAATGGTAGGCTCACATAACCACCTGTAACTCCAGCTCCGAGAGGACCCATTGCCTCTGGCCTCTTTGGGCACGAGCATTGCCATTCACATACCAATGCCCAAGCTCCCACCCCCATACATACATAGTTAAAAATAAAATAATTCTTTTTAAAAAAGTTAATTAGTTGAAAAGAATGAACAAACACTGCTGAGGATATAGGCACAAAGGAAACCTCCTACACTGCTGGTGCAGATACAAATTGTTCTAGCCACTGTGGAAGTCAGTATGGAGGCTCCCCAGAAAACTAAGAATAGAACTCTAGGATTACTTAGCTACACCACTTGTGGATATTAATCTGGAGCACTCAAAGTCAACATGTCTCAGACGTACTTACACACCCCTGTTTATTGTAGCACTATTTATATTAGCCAAGTTATGGCATCAGCTTAGGTGTTCACCAATAGTTGACTGAATAAAACATGCGAAATATGTGTGTGTGTATACATCTGCAACAGAGTTTTAAAAATATTCATTTTTCTCTGCTCTCCTTTTGAGAATTTCAATGACCATATTTTTCTCCATCTCCTAACTCCTCTGAGACCCCTCCTCTACCAATGGAGCAATGTTCAGCCACAAAGAGCATAGTTATCATTTTGGAAAATTAGTGGAATTGGAGCTCATTACTCTAAGCATAAGTCAGTCACAAAAAGAAAACTGTTGTGTATTTTCTCTTTATTCACCTTATTATTCTTTATAGAGACATAAAACATTTATAAGTATATATATTTATATATATGACATATATATATATATATATATATATATATATATATACATATATATATATATATGACATGAAGACAGGAAGGAGCCTAAGGAAGGAAGGAGAACAAAAGAGGAAAAAGAGGAAGGGGCTCTGAATATGGTCAGAGTACATGCTATGCTTAAAAGAATGTGTCTTTGTGAAACCCAACTCCTTACAATGAATTCACACAATAAAAGAAAGAGCAGTGTTGGGCATTGGTGGTGCACACCTTTAGTCCCAGCACTCAGGGAGGCAGAGGCAGGCGGATCTCTCTGAGTTCGAGACCAGCCTGTTCTATAAGAGCTAGTTCTAGGACATCCTCCAAAGCCACAGAGAAACCCAGTCTCCAAAAAAAAAAAAAAAAGTAAAATACATAATATATCTTACTCATATATATATATACATATATATATCTTACTCATGAACTTATGATTATGAGTTTTAATATTATTTTATATGCCACAAAAATGGAGCAGATGCTGAAATTTTAGTTCAGGATACAATCAGTTGCAAGATAGTATAATTTCAGAGATAATAAAATAAGGGAAGTGGTTGGTATTAAAATCAAATAAATCTGGGTCATGAGAGGAATGTATGTAGCTCAGTGATAGAATATAGAATATGTGCTTAGCAAGCATTCACCAAGTCCTGGGTCCAATCCCCAGCACCAATAACAAGTCAAGTAAATACTATATTTGAAGAGGAGGACTCACTAGTGCTCTCCTTAGAAGTTAATAGAACAAATATTTATTTATACAAACATGCAAAGGTAGCTTGCCATTGCCACAACAAAAGAAAATAGACTTAAAAGAGTGCCAGATGTTTGGGTTCATGGTTTCAGAGATTTTAATCCATGGGCAGCTGGATTGTCCTATGGCAGATTGAAAAGCCAAGATGTAAGAAAGCTGCTCTCTCCATGGTGGCCAAAAAGCAGAGAGAGCACAGAGGCTGAAGACTAAACGTGCCCTGTAAGAGCAAGGCCAGTGATGTACTTCCCACAGGAGGACCCCACATCTTAACAGGCAGTCCATTCAGCAATGAATCCATCAGTGGTTTCAGCCGTTGATGACGTTTAAGCTCTCAAGAGCGTATCACCTCTCAGACACCCACCTCTAAACACTGTGGCCTTGAGAACCCAGTTTCTAAGACGTGAGTCTTCAGGGGACATTTCATGTGCAAAACACAACCAACCATCAGCTTATACATGCCAAATTCACAGACATTCTGACACACTCTTCCACGTTAGAAAACAACAGAGCATATTTTTTTCAACAAAATATCTTTGTTTATGTTTTCAAATATGTGGAACAAAACAAAGATGTTGCAAACACAAATCTGTTCAATGTTTTTATGTATTAGTTCTCATAAGATTTTTTTTTCACGACAGGGTTTCTCTGTGTAGCCCTTGCTGTTCTAGAACTCATTTTGAAGATCAGGCTAGCCTCGAACTCAGAGATCTGCCTGCCTCTGCCCCCCAGAGTGCTGGGATTAAAAGTGGGCACAACCACTGCCTGGCTAAAAACCAGAACAGCTTTTACAGCTTCAGAGAATGTCTTTCTGCAGGCTGCTCTCACTGGCGAGCATCATTTTAACCTTCCATTGGGTGTGAAATGTCAACATCACATGGCAGGAACTTCGAAGGTGCAGATTTGTGCAAATCAACACTGCAATCTGAAGAAAGCAAATACACTTTATTTGTACATTTCTAGCCTTTTGGGCACCCACAACTCTGAAGTCATGACCCGCCTGCCTCCTGGGGATTCTCAAGTACTCCTCAAATCATCACTTGGCCTTCTTCTCTGAAATCCAAGAAACACTTTCTACCGAATAGTCTGCATCCTTATTTACGTACATCCTAGTGAGAAACATGTTAGAAGTTGGCTTAAGTTAGACTGAGGGAAAGGGAACTTTATGGTCTCAGCAGAAGGTGTGGTTACTCTAAGGTTTCCAATATGGCAATCGTTCAAAGCCTTAGGGGACATCCTTGTGCTAGGGGCCCATGGCACTTCGGTCATATGCTGTGACTGGCTGGCCTTCAGAACTGACTGATGTAACTTGGCCTTTTCTCACACCACCACCTCAGTTGTCTAGATTAACAATCCTGAGCATTTTGCTCTACATGTAGTAGTGCTGGGTGATGTTCCTATGAAAGATGGACTCTTGCATTCCTCCGTGACTCATCCAGCAAGTCACACATTGAGCAAAACCTCTGTCTTTGTAATGCTTCTAAGAAGTTAACAGGAACCATACATCCAAACAAGAGAAGTGATGGTATAACGGATGGTAGTGAGTATGGACGGGGCAGGGTGCAGAGTAGGAAGGCTGGAGAAGTAGTTAACCACCATGGGGGTGGGGGTGGGGGTAGGGTGGGGTGGGGTAGGGGGGTAGGGGGTGGCCAGAGAGACTTTGGAACAGAGACCCATAGAAAAGCAGAACTTTCCAGAGAATGTAACCAGTGCAAAATCTCTCATGAGTTACCCAACAGGTGAAGGGAGAAATAGGAGAGGTGGCATAGAATTCAGACACAGTATATACTGAAGCTTTTAAAAATTATTTCAAAGAGTTTAAACATCTTTTTGCCAAGGAAAGTGAGTTTAGATGGAATTTTTAACTGAGAAGTTGACTCTGGAGGTTTTGTTTGTTTAATTGGTTGGTTGGTTGGTTTTTCAAGACAAGGTTTCTCTGTATTGCTTTGGAACCTGTCCTGGAACTAGCTCTGTAGACCAGGCTGGCATCAAACTCAGAGATTGGTCTGCCTCTGCCTCCTAGGTGCTGGGATTAAAGGTGTAGGACACCAATGCCCTGCTTACTCTGAGTTTTAAAGCCCACTAACCCAGACTAATTTTGATGTGGTGAACAAATACCCATTACTGGAGAGCAAGGGAGCTTAATCCAGTGTGTAGCTCTCTGCTGTGCTGGCAATGAACAGATTGCTAGAAACTTCACCTGCACCATCACCACTTTGATTTTTTGGTCATGGCAATTGTTGTATTTTACTAACATGCATTGGTAACAGGGGCTGGTAAAAATGGAGCCTTGAGCTAAATCTGGTTTGCCATCTGTTTTTGTATTGCCTGCTAGCTAAGAATGGTTTTTACATTTTTAAATGATTGGACGGTGGGGATGGGGGGGAGGGGGGGATGATATCTCCATGATGTAGACATTTTATGAAATTCAAATTTCACTGTTTTTAAAGTTAGTGTTGGAACAGGGCCACTCATGTTTGTTTACTGTGGTCTGTGGCTCCTCTGGTGCTGAGCTGTTTTGACAGAAATTGTATGGTTCACAAAGCCTAAAATATTTACTACCGGCTGCTCCTGGCTCACAGTACCCTGCCTACTTTCACACAATGCAGACACGAAGGCCGGCACGCTGCCACACTTGCCTCTTAGAAGCAGCTTTTATGTATGACTTTTTTTTTTTTAGATCCATTTTAATGCACAATTCAGTGAGTTTTGACAAATGTGACAGTCATGTAATCACCACCAAAATAAACACAGAATATTTTTATTACTATAAAATTTGTCTTGTGAGTAGGCAGCTAATCTCTTTCCCGGGCCCTAGCCACCACTGATGTGCTTTATATTACTAGAAAATGAGTTAGACATACACAATGCAATGGCAATATATAAGTACAATTATAGAACCGTATAGTGTATAGCTTCTTTCAGTTGTCATGATACAATACTTGGCCATGTGTCACTCGTTTCTTTTCCTCACTGAACGCTATTCTGTTGTACAGACATACCTCAGTGTAAGTACCTGCACATATGTTGATGAACATTTTGGTCATTTTTTATTTTGGGCCTCTTATTAGTAAAGCTGAAATGAATATTTGGGTTTAAGTCTCCTCAGAGACATACATGCTTGTATTTCAGTTGGGCAGATAACTAAATGAATGAAGTCACTAAATCACATGGTAGGAGTATGTTCCCAAACTCTTTTTGAAGACACTGAATCATGTCCTAGTGACAATGTCTGGGCCATGCTATTTCTACATAGATTTATCAGTGTTTACATCATAAATCTTCTTAATTTCAGGTATTTTACTGAGTAGATAATGGCATATCTTTTGAAGTTGAGGTGTATTGAAATGTAATTTATAAATTTTTTTGAGACCCAGCATTAGTTTTTAGCCCTGGCTGCCTTGGAACTCACTATTTAGACTAAATTGGTCTCAAATTCACAGAGATTCTCCTGCCTCTGTTCCTGAGTGCTGGGACCAAAGGCATGTACCATCATGCCAAATAATGTATAATATTTTTATCCCTACCACATAGAATCATAATTGAAGACTGAAGACTATAGCATTTTTTTTTATTCTTTAGCCTTGCTAAAACTTATGTATTACTTGTAATGAGGTGGGTTTTATTTCTTTTTTGTAACTCTTTTAGATTTTCTACATAGAATACCATCCTGCCTACAAATACAGGCAACTGGTTGGTTTTCATTCTTGTCTCTATACCTTTTACTTTTTGCATTTTAGCCCTGGTTTGGACCCACACAGGACGATGCTGAACAGGAATAGTGGGAAGGGACATCCACACTTGGATGGGAATGCTACAATGCACAGGAGAACAAAAAGCATCAGGGGACAGATAATGGAACCAGTGTGTGCTGGGTCTATGTCTTCTCTTGGCTCTATTTTTGCATATATTGACATTAGTTTCAGGAAAAGAGTCATCATTTTGGTCCCTGAAGCTCCAGGCAAACATCTGATGGTTGTCAAATGCAAGTACTTTCCTTCCCTTCAGCTTTTAACTTTTTAGAAAATGCAGTGATATCAGGAGGTTTTGTTTGCAACTAGGAACCAAGGGTGAAGAGGCTGCCTTTGAGAGAGGAACGTGATGGTAAGAAGCAAGAGTCGGGACATGAGCTTTGAGTTCCAGCAAGAACGTAGAATACAGACAAGGAAATGCAAACAGGCCAGGTGTCTGACATACACTAAAAGCAGGGTGTGGGGTGTGGGGGGGCTTCTAATACTCAGGTTCATGGTGACAGGATCCCAAGCCCAGCCTCATCCCTACAAGATAAGATGAGACTGACATGGTCCGTGGGGGTTTCCAGACACCAAGTGTCTGGAGAAGGAGAGGTTACTATGCACGTTCTCAGACCCACACCAAACTCTCCTGAATACTTCCCTTTTGTGAGGGTGGATTTTCAGTGATGAATTATTAATAGCAGTTACCTTGCAGACAGCTTCAAAAGCTGGTGGCATTGTGCTGCAATGTGGTTGTGTTCCAAACTTGATTCCTCTGAAGAGGAAAGAGGCCTCGTCCCTGCATCTCCCAATAGGTTCCAAGCAAGCACAGTACTTAAGTGATTACTCAGTGGGGGCACGATTTTTCTCTCATTCAGTGTTTTCCCACAAAAGACATTCTTTGGGGGAAATGCTCTGATCAAAAACCCATAAGGTAATATTGCTTCCATTCAACATTTCTCCATGTAAAAATTAATAACCCTTCAGAAAACAGTATAAAGGAGTGTTTCTGTACACAAGCACACAAAAAAGTAATAAAATGCCTGGGTGCAAGGTGAGAAAGTGATTTTTTTTTAATCAATAAGAGTTAGGCAACTCTACAACTTTAGGATCCATCTAGATGAAAAAATATTGCCAAAATGTGAGATCAACACCTATTCATAATGACTATTTCTGACCTAAAAGCCACCAAAGGACAAACAAATTTATGTAATGAAGGTTTTGATCTTGATGCTAGCAAAATAAGCTTTCCCAACTATTCATTTTCTTTCTGGTTGCCAAGGAGATTGGGCTTTTGAATAAGGAAGCAGTGTGGGGTCAGTTTACAAGGTGCACAAGAGATGCACACGAGGACCCAAAAGGTGGGTCCTGCCCAGGGTTATTATTGTACAAAAGAAACTGCAAAAGCAATTTTCCACTTACCTTTCTCTGCAACAGAAAAACCAGAGGCTGTGGGGAAGTCTGAAGAGTTAAAACGGGGTAAGTGGATTAGTGCAATTCCCTGATGGTTTGTGAAGTTTTATACAGAAAAGTTTTTGAAAAGCATCCATCAGAAACCCTTGGAAATATGGACAGCTCACAGTCTGAGAGCAACGTTAGGTTTTACCGGGTGTTGGATGTTCACTTTCTTATTTCTCCAATTCTCAAGAAATCTATTCTTAATTTTCAACCCCTCCCCATCTTTTCCACAGAAGGGAAAAAGACGCTTTAGCAACAGAAGGGACTATATAAGAGGAACTAAGCTGTTGGGGGTTTTCAGTCCTGCTGTTTGTTGCTGGGAGAGGAGGCCAGGGTCTCAAGCTGGGCAAATTATCTGCCAGGGATGCACCACCCACCTTTTCTGCCTGCTCTTCATGGCTATTGTTTTCTTTCTTTTTGGTGGGTTGGGGGCACATGCATGCCACGGCATGTGTGTGAAGGCTAGAAGACAACCCTATGGAGCCAATTCTCACTTGTCACCTTTATATGAGTTCCAGGGATGAAACTCAGGTCATTACAGTAAATACCCTTTGTGCTAAACCATTTGGCTGGCTTATGAGCTTAACTTTTTTTTTTCTAGTTGTATGTGTGCTTATGTATTTGGGGGTGGGGTGGGGACATGTATGAGCACATGAATGCAGTGTCTGATGGAGAGCAGACAAGGGAGTTAGGTTCTCTGGGAGCTAGAGTTACACGGTTTTGAGCCACCATGGTAGGAGCTGGGAACTGCATCTGCAAGGGGTATGTGCACTCTTAACTACTGAGACAATGCTTCAATGTCCATGTATTTTCTTAATATATGCTCTTATCTTAGCCTCTCTCCCACTTCTACAAGAGGTGTTTTGATTTTTCTCTTTCTTTAAAACAATGAAATCCACTGTCAAAAAATATAACTCTTTTCTTGGTTTAAATGGAATGTGGAGCAGGAATGTATGTTTGCCATCCTCGATAGGGAAAAGCATTGGCTAAATTCACAAGGCAGGACCAGAGTGTTGGTTATTTCCTTTTCATTGTGACTCGGGTAAACACGCCTAGAAGAAGAAAGAGGGTGCTACCCTGCTGGCTTAGTTGTTCTTTTGCTGTCTACAAAAAGGAAGATTCTCATAGTTGGTCTCAAACACCAATCCCTCAGCTTAGCCACCACAGGGTACGGTGCTGTTACTGTATGTGGCCTTGGGGACATGTGCAATAGTTTAATGCTATTGAGGCCATTCTATCTCTACCTCTGTAGCTCTTACTGGGCTTTCCCCCTCAAGCTAGGTTTCCTCAAAATACTGGGGCACTGGCTTCCTGATGTGCTAGAGCCCCACACGGGCTTAAGCCCTAGAGGAAGCCCCATGCCAACACAGAAATTACAGGTGAGCCTTGACACTTTCAAGCATCCATCGTGTTCTAATGTCCTGTAGCCAGTGGAGCTGAGGACACTGACTGATGGCTCAAAGTGGGACGACAAGGTGTTTGGATGATCGGTAGAGCCCTGAATTCCAGCACCCGGGGGTGGGGGGGTGCAGAGGCAGGCAAATCTCTGAAGTTGAGGCCAGTCTGATCTACAGAGTGAGTTCCAGGACTGCCATGAACAAAACAAAACAAAGCAAAACAAACAAAAAGACACCGCCCCCCCCAAAAAAGAGTCCTGAATGAGGACAAACCACATACTACATTTGGTTGCTCCTAAGACATGCCCCATCACACATATGTTAACATCTCTTAAGTCATGATCAAGGTCATGCCATGGTTTAATTGGCAGCCATTCTTCTGTTTAGCTGTACATGAAATAGCTCATCTTTTAATCAATGGTTGCACCTTAGAGTCACTGGAATGTGGAGCATCAAAAGGAGAAAACAAACTAGCAGATCAAAGTAGCAGCAGGGGGAAATACCAGGGATCAAACCCTCACCACCATGTGGATTGTCATTGACTTTCAGAGCCTGAGAACCAGAGCGTCTGTTGCCAGTTTAGACAAGTTGCCCAAGGAAACTTGTTCAACTCCCAGGGCCTTTGTTTTCTGGCTTAAGAACTGACAGTTCGGTAGCTTGCCTGCTCCTCCGGAATGCTCTGAAAGTTAAGGGGTTGACAAGCCACTGTGAGTGTTGGTCTTTTCTCCTGTACTCTTTCATAACAATTACTGGGGCAACGGAGATCAATTTTGAACACCCGTGGGTGCCCACAGCGCCTCTCATCAGAAGCTAAATATTCCATGGGGCTGAGCTCTTTAGTGTTCATAAATTACATCGGCAACACTTTTTCTTTTTTCTTTTTTTTCTTCTTTTTTTTTTGCCCACATTTAATTGCTCAGAAGCAGCAAAGTGCATGGTGGCAGCTACAACCTGAACAACTTTGTAGGCCTCCCTGCTGTGCCTCCAATTCTGTGTTCGAGATTTATCTCCACTCAGAATTAACAAGAAGAAGGAGGAGAAAAGGGAGGAAATGCTAAATAGCTTCATCATATTACAACAAATTAAGTTCACTTTCCACCGTGTCAGAATACCCAGGTGCATATTAACTGGGATGTTTATGGCCCTGGCTTTTTTAGGGCTGCTTTTACCTTTGCTTATGGTGTTTCCTAAATCCCATGTCCTTGCAGCCTTTTGGGGCAAGAAAAAAAAAAAAAAAAACCTAAGTTTGGCTGAAACATCTTGACAAGGCATATTCTCCTATTTGTTAATATTTAAAAAGCAATTTAGGTGTAAATCATGTACGTGCTTGTAAACCCAGCTCTTAGGGTGTGGAGGCAGAAGGACCAGTTGTTCAAGACCAGCCTTGGCCACATAGAGAGCTTCAGCCTGGGGTCATGTGAGACCCATTCTTATTGAAATAAAGAAGAAAGAAAGAAAGAAAGAAAGAAAGAAAGAAAGAAAGAAAGAAAGAAAGAAAGAAAGGAAGGAGGGAGGGGGAGGGAAGGAGGGAGGGGGAGGGAGGGAGGGAGGGAGGGAGGAAGGAAGGAAGGAAGGAAGGGAGGGAGGGAAGAAGGGAAGCAGGGAAGAAGTCAGGGAAGAAGTCAGGGAAGAAGGCAGGGAGGGGGAAAAGAAATCAAACTGAAATTGCTGCATTGTGTGAGGACTGAACCACAAACGTTTCTGTGCAGATCCTATCATGCTTGTCATTGCACTACTCATTCAGCAAGTGTCTTTTATATTTGTTTTGTTTTATTTTGTGTGTTGGATGTTTTGCCTGCATGTGTGTTTGTGCACTGTGTGTGTGCCATCGGGCGGTTTTTGAACGTGACTTCTGTATACTTGCTCAGCCCTGTCAGCCACAGGGTTACCAGGGCAAATGATTTGATGGCGCCAGTTTTTGATAAAACAAGACGGACTCCCTGGCTTTATGAAGCTTCCATTAGGGTGAGTCCCTGCGGCTTCTACCCTTCAGCACTCCTTTCTATGGGGCCTACATCAGCATTCCTCTGGAGAGCCTTTCTGGGCTGGCACCATCGTGGCTGAGTCAGCACAGGAACCAGGGCTGGAGAGATAGCTCAGCCATTGAAGACTGAGGCTCACAACCAAAACTGCAGCACAGAAACCAGCTAATGACCTGTCACAATCAGGACAGTGTGGCCCTCTCATCACAGATTTGTTCACTGCTACAGCCAGAGAGAAGCCCTGGTTTTGAACTTGTGTCTCAGAGCTTGAAGTTGCTGAGATATAGAACTCTTGTTGCCCTCTCTGCCTCCACACACACCCTTTCCAGAAGATACCTGGAAAGCCTGGGATATATCACTAACCTCTTCTCACAGTTGATTATGTTGGAAATTTCCCTGCTCTCTGGTACCCAGGTTCCCCTCCTCTTCCTGAACAAACAATGAAACATAGGGGACACTGTGAAGATATGAACTCAGATAGAAATGATGTTGAGACCTACCTGAAGGTACTAGATGGGCCTTGGGCAAGTTATAGCATCCTCTGTTTTAGTTTCAATATCCGTTTACAAGTGGCATGAGCCCATCCTTATGACACTATACACAGCAGGAACGACATAAACAAGGCTTCTTTCTGTCTTGTCTTTCCTTCCTCCAGCACCAAATTGCCATGTTGGTACCATGACAAATTGATCTGGCCACTGATGGTCCCTGGGTACAAATAACCTGAGAGCTTCAAGCAAGGTTGCCCTGGTTACAAGGAATCTCTATTTGGCTCGGGCCCCTTCCAAACAGCTGAGGCAGGCAGTACACACCAGTTTCTACTCCCTGCAACCTGGAAAGCTGCAGCATGACGGGCTCATGATGACGACCACAAAGCAAAGGGATTTCATACCAAGAATGGTCACGTTCACTGGGAACAGGCTTAGGGCAAACAGGTGGATCCTAACTAAGCTCACTGAACTGAGCTTGATGGCAGGTGATTTACAGGTACCAAGGGGGTTGGGATGGTCTACTACACCAGTGTCTTAGTTACTTTTCTTTCGCTGTGGTAAAATACACATGACTGCTGGCATAGCTTTAATCCTAGGCAGAGACAGGTAGATGGATCTCTGTGAGTTCGAGGCCAGAGTGAGTTCTGAGTTCTGAGAGTTCTGTAGAGTTCTGAGTGAACTCTACAGAATGAGTTCCATGACAGAGAAGCCCTGTCTTGGAAAAACAAAACATCAACAAAATCACCATGACCAAGGCAACTTAGAAAAGGTTTTATTTAGCTTATGGTTCCAGAGGAAAAATGTACATGATGTCAGAGCAGAGGTAAGAGGCGCCTGGAGCAGCTGATAGAGCACACATCTCCAACCACAAACAGGCAGCAGAGAGACTGACAAACTGCCTCCAGCAAGGTCGCATCTCCTAACCTACTTAAACATAGTCACCAACTAGAGACCAAGTATTCATTTGCCCAAGGATGGGCAGGGGCGCTATCTCATTCAATCCACCACAAAATAAACACATGGTTTGGGCTGCAACGACTGACATGCCCACCCCCCACCACCCTGCCTTGGATAATTCTTCTTGCAAAAAGCGAAATCCATCAAGGGTCTGTCTCAAGCCGGGGCCTCACACAGACATCTAACACTCTATAGAAGTGATAGAGAGAACAGCAGTTACCATCTCCCCTACCCCACTCTCAGGGGGTACCAGTGTCAGAGGTCCCCCATACCTTGGAGTCCAAGTGATGTCATCTGTCAAAAATAGCCCAAGGTCTCCTTGCTGGCTAACTCTGGTAAGTACTTCTGGCTGGGGTTCTAGCTGAATCATTCCCTGGTACATTAAACTCTCAGAGACACAGCAGACTGGGGACTGTCTGGTCAGTACATTTCTTTCTAAGTCACTTAGAGTGCATTTCCAGTGCTTGGATAAGAACCCTAACTGATACATCCCTGTTCACAAAAGATTTCCAAATCTGCACCCTGGTTCTGACAGCTCATGTCTTCTGAATGTCATCTCTGGCTTCCAAACAAGGACCGCCACATATGCTGTGATGATAAAAGAAGTAGATGTCTGCTTTTCTTTGATCTCACATGAACATGAACAGCACCCGCAGCATTGTGCTTCCCCAGGAGCAGGCAGTGCCCTGAGAGACCATTCTTGTAGCACTTTTCCGTTCACAACTGGTATTCATGTCTGTTGTCTATCAAGACAGCCCAGGCTAGTTTCCAGCTAGCTATCTCACTAGGATGCTATGAATGACTTTGAACTTTGGAGTCTCTGGCCTCTTCTTAGCAAGCACTGGATTTGCAGGCATGGGCTACCACTCAGATCTATGCAGTGCTAGGTATTGAACTCAGGGCTTTGTGCAAGCTAGGCACACACTCTGCCAACTGAGCTACATCCCAAGCACTCTATATCCGTTCTGTCCCCCCTAACCTCAGTTCAGCAACAAATGTTATATTCAATTATGAAGCTCTAGCTACCCTAGGCCTGGGGATGACCCCCCACAGGCACTGCCCAGGCTTCAAGGGGCCTGACTCCTGCTTTTTAACAGTTCCCAGAATCATCACAGATTCAAATGCTCATCTTGTCCCCTGAACTAAGCATGTGAACTCCTTGCCTTGGGCTGTTTTCTTTCCTAGTCCTTCCAGGCTCTCTTCCTTTGATGTATTTTGAATCCTATCACGTCTCTTGTTCAGACACCCACAGTGGTTCATTATAGTGTTGCAAATCCAATTAGGGACCTGGATAATGCAGCTTCTTCCTTTTCCCTGGCAAGTGGCTCTCAGGCTGTGCTGTCTTCCTAGGCTTGTGCTCTCACTTGTCCAGACAACACGCACCCTCAACTCTGATCTCAGGTCACCCCAAAACGGTGGCCCCTTCTTGAAGTGCTTCTGCCACCCCTTTAGTGAGATGGCTAGCAGTGCGAGATCAATCGTGTAAGGTCTGCCATGGGGCCTGGCGTTCTGTGAAGTCCAGGAACACCCTGAGCACACAGGTCTTACGTCTCTTCTACCCTGAGCTTGCTGTGTTCTCGGAGGGGAGGGGTGTGGGGGTGGAGGTGCTATTTTAGTTTATATTTTAGTGGGAAAGTTTTCTCATCTAATTCTCAAAACTACAAATTTCTTAAAGGCCTGTACTATGTGCCTGTTATTTCTAATTCTCTTTTCCTGTGGTTAGAATAAGGATAATGTTATAAATATTCCTATTTTGTTATTTTGTTCACAAAGTGCTGTCACAAAGATTCTAAACACCTCGAAGCAACATTTTTGAAGTGGGATTAGAAGATTGAGGAAGCTAGGAATTTAGGCTCTGGATTAGGGAAAGCCAATTAAAATCTCGACTCTGAAATGTGTGAGTCCCAAGTTATTAGAGTGCAAATGGAAAATAGCAATGGTTTTTAGTTCGTACGAATTAAATTGTGTCCAGATATGAAACGTGTTCATCAGGACCCGGTATGTGAAACAAACCTACTTATTATTGTTGCTGTTAGGGGGGTGAGAAAATAGCTCAGTGAGTGAGAGAGAGCGTGTTTAACATGCAGAAGGCCCTGAGTTTGATTCCCAGCACCAGATAGAGATAGATAGATAGATAGATAGATAGATAGATAGATAGATAGATGATAGATAAATAGATAGATGACACATAGATGATAGATAGGCAGATAATGTTGTTCTATATCTTCTTGGTAATATGCATCTTGATTTTTTTTACAATAGAAGAAAACAAGACTTGGAGGGGTAATTTGCTTAAGCATTCCACTCTCAGGCAGAAAAACAGGTTGTAAAGCAGTCTCAGAGATGCCACAAGCACATGGCGTAAGGAACTGGCTACTAGTTAGCTCCTCAGCTTGAGAGGATGGAAGCAACCACATTCAGTTCCTGGGGGACCTTAATGGCAGCTGCTGAAGTTGCAGAAGGACTCCAGGAACAGCAGAAGGGTGAGTATTTGGGAAAGTGGCCATCTAAGGGTCTACCTGGAGGACCCTAGTGGGAAGGTAGAGATTCTTCTCTGGTTGCTCATGCCTTTAGGTCAGCACATTCTCCAGGGCAATGGTTCTCATCCTGTAGGTCATGACCCCTAAGGGATGGAAGAACTTTCACAGGGGTTGTCTGAGACCATCTGATTTTTACATTACAATTCATAACAGAATCAACATTACAGCTATGAAGTAGCAATGAAAATAATGTTATGGTTGGGGGGTCACTGTAACAATATCAGGGGGTTGAAGCATTAAGACTGAGAACCACTGCTCCAGGGGTCAAGGGTGCTGTGTGAATTCCCAGGGAATTATGGCCACAACCACTGGGTGAAGAAATGCCTCTCCATCAGGAGCTGAAACCTTCTCTTATTTCATCCTTCCTTACTAGTGCGGAGAAGGAAGGCCTAGTCCTCAGAAAAATGGTTCTTAAGAACACGCTTACTGCTCTTCATGATGTTTAAAGAAACATCCTGTCAATCAATGTCACTGTTCATTGTGACAAAATAGTGCAAGGAAAGAAACAGCCTATGTACAAAGAGAGCGTCATATTTGAGTGTGATGATATTGTCCACGGGAAATTCTCATTCAGAGACCAACACAGTGGCCCTGTGAAGAAACCACTGGCTTGGTTCATGATAATCCATGTGTGCACAGACAAGCTGGCCAGCTTCAGGGGTCCAGGGCCCTTGTCTGAACACTGGAATAACAGCCCACACCATTGACTTAGTGCGGGTTAAAGGAGATGATGTGTTTTAGATGCTTGGCTTTGTAATTGACATGCAATGATATTCTAGATGAATTAATCATGACTGTCCCGGCTCAGCCTACCTGGTGATTTCCATAGAGTTTGGCAAGCCTAATGGTTAGAGGATGTGTACAATGGAGATAAGGAGCTTCAGCCGATATAACCTTGGCCCCCTCTTAATCTAAGAACCATCTCAAAAACTCACAACATGACCCTGAAGAACATCCTTGTGTCTTCACTGCCCTTTTAAGTTGTCACAATTCTATGCTGTATAGTTGGCCAATCTTAAGAGTTTAGCACATCATAGCTGGGTGTTGGTGGTACACGCCTTTAATCCTAACACTAGGGAGGCAGAGGCAGGTGAATCTCTGTGAGTTTGAGGCCAGCCTGGTCTACAGAGCTAGTTCCAGGACAGGTTGCAAAGCCTGCCTCGGGAAAAAAAAAAAAAAAAAAGAGTTTAGCACAGCTCATATGTGTATACCTCTGCCATAATGTTCCAAACTGAGACAGAAAGCATTCAGTCCCCAGAGATGGGCATTCTTTTGCTTCCTAGCTCCTCAGATTAGACTGTTTGTTCTTTCCAAGCTAAACTGGCTTTATTTACCATTTATTTCTTTATTTTTGCAGTATTAGGTATTAAATCTAGGGCTTTGTGAAGGCTAGGCAAACACTCTGCCATTGAGATATACCCTCCATCCTAAAAGATTAAAAGATATCACCTGCCTATATCACGAGATATTTCATGTTCTCCTGAGGTCAGAAGTTAGAGCAGGAAGGAAGGACATC
Organism: Cricetiscus sungorus; assembly: GCA_030556225.1. Classification (NCBI taxonomy): domain Eukaryota; kingdom Metazoa; phylum Chordata; class Mammalia; order Rodentia; family Cricetidae; genus Cricetiscus; species Cricetiscus sungorus. The sequence goes on from JANBXA010000734.1 coordinate 23,507,420, forward strand.
ACAGAATGTCACAGTGATGAGGAAGGCGGGGCAGAAGGGGGATAGCTTTGGACAGGCATGCCTACAATGGGAGAAGGGGTCCTGTAAAGCATAGCTCATTATCAGCGGTGGGACTAAAGATGGCAGGGTCACCTCCACTTCTGTGGAGTCCTGAGTATTCGGGTGTTCTGTTTATTTCCTTCATAGAAACGCTTAGAATGGATAGTGCTATAAACTAATGTTGCAGCCTCTACCCCAAAATCCAAAGTCCAGACCCAAGTGTCAGAGGCTCAACCCTCTGCCTGGGGATGTTGGGAGGTGGTCGGAGGTTGAGAAATGGGGCCATTGGAAGATATGCCAGCATCTGCAAGCAAGCATTGTAAACCATACTTCCATCTGTCGGTTTTCCTTCTTACCCTATTCTGGGGAAATGATTTTAGTATGAGCTCCTGCTAGAATATTCAACCACAACAGCCCCAAAAAGATGAGATAAACTAATCAGGACCAAAATTTCAGAAACTGTGAGACAAAGTATGTTTTCCTCCTTTTAAGTTGATTGTCTCAGGGATTTTGCTATAGTAGGGAACCGCTGTCTGATGTACCTCTCCTGTTTTATAGCTCCCACATAATACTCAAGCTTTCAAATTAAATTCTCTCTTCACTTATAAAATGTTGAGGGGAAATCACTTTAACTGTTGGTGAGGATGCCTCCCTTGACCTTTTGAGATTACATGTATCAGTGGAAGACAAGAACAGGGCAGTGGAAGGCCTCCTGCCCGGAGGAGATATACCAAGAGAGGAGAAGGCGGGTCAGAGAGTTAATGTCACCCCAAGCAGCTCAGGCATCCATTGGGATAGCCCACAGGGAAACAGCAGCACCCACTCTTTCCTCCTCAAATCTAGTCCTTCGGAAATGGTGGCAGAGAGGGGTGTCTTGGAACAAAGAATAGACTATTAAGTGTGGCTTCTAATCTGATAGCTAAATATAACTAGATTCAGTTTACATAAGGTAATTAGCCTTAATATATGTAAATATATAAGACCTGCAGGTTCCCTGCTGCTGTTTGGTGCTTTCAATTCCTTCCCATTGACTGTGCTTCTTAAAGCTCCCAGGAATAGAGCAGAGCACTGCAAAACTGAATTTGGGGGTGTGTCTTTAATAAAAGAAATAGTAAGTATAGCCCAATATGTGCATGTCACTCTATAAATGGCATACATGGACTCTTCTGCCAGCATATTCTGAATAATAAAGGTGACAACAAAGGAAAATTTTAAATAATGTAAAGACATAATAATATTCTTAACCTGATTGTAATTATATTCTCTCACAATGCAACATATATATATAGTTTTTCAAGACACTTAGAACTAAGTTTAGCATGCCAAGGCACTGTGGGATGAAGAAGGGAGATACCACCATTGGAATTTGTAAATCATGATCTTTTGGTTTTCAGCCTTATTTGCAGATTATGCAAATTTTGTTGACATTTGGCTAGGCAATTTTTGTCTCTTTTGCTGTCTATCTGCTATTCTTACTAAAGGAATCTTGAACTGTTCTCATAATGCTGGTATTTTTAACAAATGCATTTCGAAACATACTTCAATTGCTTGGAAAATCTTTAAACAGGTCAGGAAATTATGTCTCCAACTTTGTGACATGTGTCATGCGTGTATTGTTTGTACCAATAGATGAAAAATTCAAGTGATTTCCATAATGTTCTTTATGTACAAGTTTCTTTAGAAAGACTTTTTTACATGTCAAAATGTCACCTTTACCTTTCTGGAACAGATGAAGTGTGTTTACTTATTCAAAATATCTACTGATAACATTTGTCATCATGGTAAAGGTCTGAAAATACAAAATACTTCTTTCTTGCAAAAGAAAAATGTGGAACTCGTCTGTAAGTTTCACAGAGCTACTCAGAACTTTCCCGAGGCATGTGAAACTCTGGATAGTTCAAGAAAGTCCCACAAAAGCTTCTAGTCTAGGTACAAGTTGGCATCACCCTCTTCTGTGAGGTAATGCAGTCCTTAACCTCACAGAGTGTTCTGCGTGTGATATCTGAAGGGCTGGAAGAAGACAGCCCACTGTTAGCGCCCTGCCCCCAGGAAACCACCCTCTAGCTGCAGTGTTTGTCCAGGTGGGTGCCACAGGACCGAGAGTGTTAGTGAAGATCCAAAATAAATGCGTGAATTCTTAAGGTGTCCTGGTGGCTCCCACTTGAGTTTTGAATCTGGTGCTGATGACTCTCCTCCCCTGAAGATTCTCTCCCATCAGCACTACAGGCTGCTGTGATACACACATCTTTTGGGAACAGTCCCTGACTAAGTAGCTTGCAGCACAGACATACACTGAAAACTAAAATGCTGATGAAACAAAGAAGAATTAAATAAATGGAGATACATTTCAGGGTCAGAGGCTTGAAGGCTCAAAATTATTAAGATAAAGACACTCCGCAATGACTTCTAGATTCAATAGTCCTCCCATCAAAATTCCAACTGGCTGTTTTTGCTGACACACAGAAATAATACGATAATCCGAAGTAATCTTGAGAAGGAACAGTAGTGGAAGAGTCATACCATGTTATTTAAAAACTGACAACAAATGGACCTTGAGAGTATGGTTGGATGGTCCAGCAGGGACACACAGCTACTCATATATCCTTGACCAAAGACTGGACAGAGTTAGCATGCAGCCTCTGGAGGGACACACATGGAGCCAATCAGATCAGCTGAGTAGATGCTGGTGATCAATCCATCACATCTGTGGGGAGTGGAGAGAAGAGAAACTGTGATTGGAATGCACTAAAAATGAAAAACCCAAATCAACAAAAGACAACAGAAAGGGAGGGAACAACTGATAACAAAAAACTCTGGCGATCAAGTCTGTGGCATTGGTTTAAGGAGAAGCATAAAGACCAATAGGATAGAGGTATATTCTACACATACACACATTATCATTTTTTTAATGTAAGATAAAGAAGCTTGAGTTGGTATTTACTTGACTTTGACTCTGCATACTTTCTCATTTGCTATGAGACTTCAGATAACATTTCTAGCCCCACTTATCCTGTATCTTTCTCAAACCCAAGAAAATCACAGTACTGACCCAGTAGGGCTGTTGTGAGGATTATCCAAGATGCTGTGTGAAACCACTTGGTGTGATGCATAGTGCCTGGTGTGATGGAAGTTGCTAGAATAATACTTAAACTTCAGGCTCCACTCAAGAGGCTTACTTTACTAAAAGCTTGCCAGTAAGAGTCTATCAAAGGTAAGCCATAATTTCTCCCCATTCTAGTCCTACCTTCTTTTTAGGCCTGACTTGGGAATGACAAATTCATTTCATCTCACAGTAGCTATTTAAGCAGTACTTTGAAACAGACTGTGATGTTGAATCCATCATTGATTATTAATGTCTGCCATGAGCACAGGAAGAGAAATGGCAGCAAAGTTCCCAGACACTAGTAACCCTCACCTACATACTAAACTTTCCTTCAGGGTTAGGAGAGTGTCCACATCTTTCTTGTAGACCTCTCCAAGTGTAGTTTCTATGATGTATCAGGGAGTCCAACAAGGTCCGTGGAATAAAGTGAACCCACAGACAAGGGCTTTCTGTTTTTTTAATCTTTGGTTTGGCGTTTTATTTATTTTTTGTTAATTTGGGTTTTTCTTTCTGTGGATGTTGTAGTTAGAATTTCTGTTGTTGTGAAGAGACACCATGACCATGGCAACTCTTATAGTAAGACATTTAATTGTGGTGTCTTACTTACAGTTTTAGAGGCTCAGTCCATTATCATCATGGTGGGGAGGATGGGTGAGTGCAGGCAGATGTGGTGCTGGAGTAGTAGCTGAGAGTCCTACATATTTCAGGCAACAGGAAGACTACTGTGACAATGAGTGGGGCTTAAGCAAAAGACCTCAAGGCCTGCCTTCATGGTGACACAATTCCTCCAAAAGGCCATGCCTACTCCAACACAGCCACACCTCCCAATAGTACTACTAGCTTTGGTTCTTTCAAACCACCTCAGGGGGGATTACCATTGCTTCCACTATCTTGAAATAATTTATAATTTTCTGGAAAAAAATTGATCAGCAAGAACTGCTTAGAGGTCATCAACACTAGAATAGTAGATAGATCTGTCTGGGTAATTCAAGTTGAAGAACACACGCTGGAGAGGTCTAAGACTATACAGAGCAGTGGTTCTCAACCTATGGGTCACATATATGATATCCTGCATATTAGATATTTACATTATGATTCATAACAGTAGCAATGAAATAATTTTATGGTTGGGGGTCACAACATGAGGAACTGTATTAAGGCATTGTAGAATTAGGAAGTGAAACCACTCCTTTAGAGGAAGATGGCTTGATGGGAGATGTTATTCTATAAATATGTTTCTCATACTGGTTAATTAATAAAGTCCGTGGCCAATAGGAAACAAGATAGGTGGGGCTAGGAGATAAGAAGGAGGAAAGAGGAAGTAGAAGGAGGAGTCAAGATGTAGACCAGGGAAGAAGGAAGACGCCCGCTGCGGCTCCCTGATACAATGAGCCACGTGGAAATAATTAGATAAGTAGAAATGGGTTAATAATTAAGACAGAGCTAGCCCATAAACAATAATGGTAACTGGCCAACAGGATTGTATCAAATACAGAGTCTCTGAGTGTTATTTGGGGCTCGAGTGGCGGCGGGACCATGGCGGCAGCAGGCGAAAAAAACCTGCAGTAACAATGGCTTTAAAAGAATAGATCACAGTGTGAGCAAATGGAGCGAAAAGACGGAGGTGTCAGTCATGAGATTTGTTGGATCCATGATGAAGCTGGCACAAATCACAAAACCAGAGGCTGCCCAATTAAAATAAATGAATGAATGAATGAATGAATGAATGAATGAATGGGTGTTTTATCCTCTTAGCCAAAATGTAATAAAATGATTAGGTGGGCTGGATGATGACTCAGTGCATTAAGTGATTGCCGTGGAAGCATGAAACTCCGAGTTTGGATCCCAAGAACCCACTGAAGTCTGGATGCAGCAGTGTTTGTCTGCAATCCTAGCACTCCTGTGGAATGGTGGAAGTCAGAGGGAGAATCCCGGAAGGCTTAGGAGCCAGTCAGCCTGGTGTATGCAGTCACCAACAGAGATTCTGTCACAAGCACAGTGAAAAATAAAGGACCAACACCTCCATAAGCAACCTGTGGTATACACACACCTGCCCCCCCCTCACTTATATCGTGGTGGTCTGAGTGAGAATGGTCTGATAGGCTCATATATTTGCAGGCTTGGTTCTCAGTCAGTGGGCTGTTGGGAAGGATTAGGAGGTACAGCTTTGTTGGAGGAGGTGTGTCACTGAGGGTGGACTTTGAGGGTCCACCCTTTGAGGTCAAAAGCTCATGCTCAGTCTTACCCACACACCTGCTGTCTATAGATGAGAATGTAAGCTCTTAGCCTGTGCCTGTCTGCTGCCATGGTTCCTGCTGTGATAGAAGTGGACTAAACCTCAGAAACTTTAAGCAAGCCCCCACTTAAACGTTTTCTTTTACAAGATTTGCTTTGGTCATGGCATGGTGTCTTTTCGCTATAACAGAACTAAGACACATATGACACGCCCACACACACACACACACACACACACACACACACACACACACACACACTGTACATGAGAAAGAAAGACAGAGACAGACGGAGGTAAGGAAAAAGTTATAGCCAAAGTACAAATACACAAACATTTCTATGACTATAAACTACAGACCCCAAGTCAAGGCTGAGTGTCATGGCTCACACCTGTGGTCCCAGCTGCACAGGAGGCTGAGGCAGGGTAATTGCTTGCCTCCAGGAATTCTAGGCCAGCCTGATCATCACAGAGAGACTACATTTCTTTTTAAAACAGCATACAGATTGCAGCTTGTTTAGCATCCAGTTTAGCTACTAATGAAGGCAGCTGGTCTGGGAGAAATCTTACCTCGCATGGCTTGGCAAAAAACACCAGCATGAAGCTTAGGGATTCTGAGAATATGGATGGAGCAAGATCTTGAAGATCGCCCAAACTTGCCTAACTTTCTAACTTAACAGATTTGGGAGAAGTTTCCTTTTAATTTTTTAGTATAAACCACAGTGCCCTAGAGTGTTGCCCTGTTATATCACCAAGGTACCACATCAGCTACCTTGTCTTTTTCAAATTTAAATGGGTCACCATTTACTGAGTTAGAGAAAGTTAAACCTTGCTGGTTCCCTTTGAACTCACTAAAGACAAAGCTTGAACTGAGAATGAATGCAAGCTGTGTGTTCACACACAAAACAAGTAGGTATTTATGCATGTACATTGTAATTAATGGATAATTACAATTTAATGTCCACCATTAACTCTTGAGTAATGTTCATCATTTTGGTGTAAACAGGTAACAGAAAAAAAACCCACACAAGTTGTTAAACACACCTTTGATTTCCGTACTCTAACTTCTATGCCTGGCTCAATTAAAAAAAAAAAAAAAAGTTTAGTGTTCTCTAGAGGAGGGAGAAGTTCTAAGCTTTGGTTTTATAATGCACATTAGGCAGCCCTTGAGTGATGTCAGAAAGAAAGTTACACATTAGTTAAGTATGGAGTGTTGTCTGCAGTGTGTACATAGCGTAGCTACACACAGGTGTCTTCGGCATTTGAAAGTCTGGTAAACAGCCCTCCTCATCCACAATCAAGTTCTGAGGCCAGTGAGAAGTCAGACAAAAGAATAACAGTTCAGGTACTAGATCACTTTCCTCTGCCAGTCAAGCCGATAATGGAGAACACGATTTACATACAAGGTAGCTGGGTTTCTTGACACTGAACTCTACCTCAGTATAGACAACTAGAAATGCAGCCTTCCAAAGTCCACAGCATGGAGTACCATGTCTGCAGAAGAAAGTGCCCTCACTTGGGCTGTGATTTAACTTGACCAACCAGAGAATCTAATTTCTCATAGCTCTGGAAACTAGGAAGACCAAAATTAAGAAAAAATTGGTAGGGACCCACTCTTTGGCCCATCACTGTCTTTTCCCATGCAAAAGGGGCAAGAAGTCTCTCTCCCACCTCTCTGTCTCTCTCTGTCTTTCTCTGTCTCTGTCTCTCTGTCTCTCTGTGTCTCCCTTCTTCTTCAGCAGTCCAATAATCCCATAGAGAAAGAAGCTATGCCTTTGGGACCTCATCTCTGTAAATCTTCCCCCATTCATTCCATGACTTTGAAGGTAAGTATTTTAGCTTAAGAACTTGAGTAGAATTGGATACAAACATTCAGATCTATAATGAGCTTAGTAAAGAATGCCTTTTGGACATGTAAAAAAAACTTAGGATTGCCACTACACCCAAGGCTGCACCAGTGACATCACTCACTCAAAATAACCAGACATAGGTCTAGAACCCCATGATGTCCATGGATAGACACTGGATAGAATATAATCAGAGACCAAGAGCAATGTTCTGCTCTGCACATCAGGAGAGACAACATCTGGATCTGCCCCACAGCTGAAGAGTCTCCCAAAGATACTGACCCTCAAATCAGAAACTTCTGTTAAGAGCCTGGACCTGACCTTCAGCTAAGATACACCGCACAGGTGAGTGGCCTTGGGGAGAGAGGCTTAGCACTGTAGTTAGAAATTGAGAGTGTGTGCTGGTGACCCTCAGCACAACAAAATAGAACTTTTTTTTTTTTTTTTTTTTTTTTTTTTACCAACTATGCTTATCTACCTTCTTGCTAGTGACAGTATCACAGCAGAGAGAAGGGCTTCAGACTCCAGCAATGCCTTTGGGGTCACCAATGACACGATGGTACTTCTCTCTCCTCTGCCTACTGTAGCCCTCATGGGTGTCAAAATCTTAGGTGACAACACAGATCAAGGAAAAGGATGGTAGATATTGAATCAAATGTCAAAGCATGGAAGAAATGTGATGTCATTCATCTGAATAGAGACTCCACCAGGAAGGGATTTTTTTTTTTCTTGTTTGCTCACTGCAATATTCTCACTGTTTCAGGGAGGCCCTCATCAAACATATTTTAATTAAATGAACAAATGACGTCATTGGGCAGGGAGAGGAGACACATAGGACACAAACCTCATGGAAACAAACCTTGTCCTCTGCCATAGATCAGAAAGATATTTTAAAAGTAATAGTAGCAGACATTCTAGAGCAAAATGTTTTATTTGGCATTTTGGCACTGCCGGGCATTACAGAAGTGCTTGTGACTAAATGGGTACTGCCTCTTATGGACAATGTGGTAGACCCTAAAATTCCTATGGTGCTCTAAGCTCCTCATATTTTCATTTTCATCCCAGAGTTCACACTGGTATGAACTGGTATTGATTGGTATGTCAGCTTTTGCTGTTGGTTTACTTATATCTCTCCCCATATTCTCTCTCTCTCTCTCTCTCTCTCTCTCTCTCTCTCTCTCTCCCTCCCTCCCTCCCTCCCTCCCTCCCTCCCTCCCTCCCTCCCTCCCTCCCTCTCTCTCTCTCTCTCTCTCTCTCTCTCTCTCTCTCTCTCTCTCTCTCTCTCTCTCTCTCTCCCTTTTCCCCCCCTCAGCCAAACTTTCTTCTTTGAGTGAGTGACTTAGTTTCCACATCTATAAAAAGATGGTAATATCACTTAACTGGGGTACTGAGGCTAAGTGGGATAATGAGTGTTAGCACTCAGCAGAGTGTCTGGAACCCAGACATGGTTACCAGTGTGTGTGGCAATTGTCCCACGTTTTGCTACTGACATTGCATGTGCTATGGAAAGTCTTTGTGCCAGGCTCTGCGTGCAGTATCGGCAAAGATGATGGGTTCTCATGCCCATCTTCTGCCACACAGGCTTGGACTTGGCAGACTCTACGTCAGCTTCTTCCCAAATTCAGGGTTCTGGTTTTGTTTGTTTGTTTTATTTTTTGTTTTTGTTTTTGTTTTTTCTTTTGGTTTTGGTGTTTGGGGTTTTTTTGAGACAGGGTTTCTCTGTGTAGCCTTGGAGACTATCCTGGCACAACCCAGGCGGGTTCTGGCTTTTTATCTCATGGTTAACTGAGGACTGATGCACCTCACTTTCTGTCCTGTTTCTCCTCCCCACCCCATCCCCCGGATAGGCCAGAGGTTGGTGCAGGTGTTTCCTTTGGCATCCTCCACCCTCTTTCTGAGACAAGGTCCCTCAGTGAATCTGGCCTTCAGCATTTTGACTAGACTACCAAGATCCTAGGCTTCAGCTGTCTGTCACCACACCCCAGAGCTGGGTTTACAAATGAGTGTCACCATACCTGGCTTTTTACATGGGTGTGCGGGATATGAACTCAGGCCCCTCATGCTTACAGAGCAAGAACTTTACTGGGTCACCTCCCCAGCCCTTACTTACCATTTTCTATGGAGCGTTAACACCTGCCCAGCGTCTGTTCCCAGAGAGGTCACCAAGGTATACACAGTAACTTCTGTGATGAAGATGCCATAGACGCAATACTATGTGTAGGTAGCTCAGTGGCACATTCTGAGCTCCTTGTGAGGTGTGCAAGAGGTACACACACACACACACACACACACACACACACACACACACACACGCACACACACAAAATAAAGGCATCTGGGAGCATCACCCTGATCTACTGAGAAAGCTGATACTTTCTCAGGCAGGCATGAGAAGACTTCCTAATCCTGAATTCCAGGATGAGGCAAGCTAACCCACCCGACAACCACAGTATGGCCTGGGGGTATGAGATTATGCAATCTAAGAGCTGTTGCTTACATGGGCACTGATATCTGCCTTTGCTGTAGGTATCTACTACTGTTGTGATTAAGAAACATACTCTGCCAAATCAAGGTGAAGGGGCAGGCCACCGAGAGTTATGTGCAATCAGTAAGGCCTGCTATTATTTTCTGGCTAAGGAAATATGTATGTATGTATGTATGTATGTATGTATGTATGTATGTATGTATTATCTTAAATTCCTTGAACCTTGATTTCCATTAACCCCAGGAGTAGAAAAAAAGCTCAGCAATACAGTGAAGGAAACCTATACTACTTTTCTCTGATGTTCTAGCCCAGTGGTTCTCAACTTTCCTAATGCTGCTACCCTTTAATACAATTCCTCATGTTATGGTGACCCCCAACCACAAAATTATTTTTGTTGCTATTTTATAACTGTAGTTTTGCTACTGTTATGAATCATAATGTAAATATCTGATAGGCAGGATACCTGAAAAGGGCTGTGACCCCACAGGTTGAGAACCATTGTTCTAGAGCCTTCAGGTGCTTCCTCCAGAGTTTCTAAGAGAAACTGCATTGCCAGGAGATGCATTGGATGCCTTTGGCACTTGTGACCTGAGAACCCACAGCTTACCCATGGCCCTTCAGTGGGTTTCTGTTTCTTAGCAAGTGTGTAAGGTAGCACCTCCCTCCTTTTCTCCCTCTCCTCCCCTCCCCTTTCTTCCTGTTTCCTCTTTCCTTTGCCGCCTTCCCCCTTTCATTCCTCACCCCCTCCCCCACGTTCTTCTTGTAGGACTAGATGGCTTTGTGCCAGAGAGGTACCAAGGTAAATTAACCCTGATTCCCTTGAGGGAAAATGTAAAACTGCTAATAACTTGTTTGCAGAGATAGGAGGGGTGGAAAGTGTAAGCTGGATGCCTCCTGCGAGCTCCAGCTTGCTTTCCAGGGAGAAGAGTGTCCACAGAGCTCATGTGCACCTGCCAGCGGCCGTGGGTGGACCGAACCAGTTCTCACCCTCAGTTTCAATGCCTCTGGAGAAGCCCAACACCGAGTCTCTGCTCTTTCCTAGGGCAGAGGCACAGCTACTGAGTGCTTTCTCTTGCTGTGAGGAGCAGGTAGGAGGACAGTGGAGGACACGAGAGTCCCCAAGCACAGCCCGTTGGCAAATCAGTCATTTTATGTACTCAGTCATGTCAGGGCTCCTAGTTCTCCAAAGATGATAATATTAACCCAGTTGTCTGTTATTGTCTGTCTTCCCTGCAAGGACATGAGGTTCCATTCCTATATGTCATATGAAACATCTATGCCAAAAGGAGTGCTTCCCACATATTAGAAAAGCAAATTTGCTAGGAAACCAAGTGAAAATAAACCAACCCTACTCCCATCGTTCACATACTAGAAAAGGACACAGAGTCACAGCGTGACCAAGAGACTTACTTGCCTGTCTCACAGGTAGAGGCTCAACTCAGGTTCGAACCAGCATCATTCTCCATCTTCACTAACTTGAAATCTTAAACAAAAAAGTGCCATTTGCACGAAGCCTTTCCAGATCAATTGTGGCAAACTCCATGGCCCTGTCCAGCCGATGCCTCACATTTCCTTCCTCCCCCTGCCCCTAGGCCCAGCCTGAAATCAGTCATCATAACTAATCTATGCACACCTGTTACACTGTTAATCCTCCCCCACCTGTGTAGACAGGCTACATGAGGGCAGGATTCTCTTCCATCATGTTCACTATCACAGTGCTCAATGTAGTAACTATGTCAGTCGTGGTATTGGCTGTTGAGAACAGAATGGGGAGTACTGGGGCTTCTGGCCTTTAAGGATAGTTTCTCTAGGCTGGAGACAACCACATAGTAAATAGCAAGGGGGGGGAGAAATAACACTAAGTTTGTGAAAGATGGAAAGCACAAAAAGATTCTGGATACTGCATGCTATTTATTGTCTTTAAATTGTTTGACTGCTGAGGAAATAGCAACAACTGTTAAAACAAATGCTGCTGGATTAATACAATTTATATATTTTTAAAATGCTTTGACTTCCAAATTTAAGTCTAAGGGCAGGTTACTAGGGAAAAGAATTTCTATTTTTCTTTCCACAGAAAATAAAAAGCTTTGGATTCCTTTCAGACTAACATGGTTTGATCAAGCAAGACACCCTGAAGCAGTGTCCCAGATGATCCACCATTCAAAACAGCTTGGACAAGGCAGCCTTGCAGACCCCTACAGCCAGGATTTCTGTGTCTTCTTAGAATCCCACGACAGTGCCCCCTACCAGCAGGAAGCAGTTTGGAAAGAACGATGCCCAAATTCCCAAATATTGTCTATAAATGTTTGTTTTCATTTAAATGAGCTTGGCTATAAATGGTTAATAATCACAACCAATCTCTTTTAAAGATGAAAAAGGGGATTGTGGTATAGATATGAATACTTTGTTTTGGGATGGATTTTCATTTATTGATACAAATTTAAGGTCAATATTTTGATATGTATATTTCTCCTCTTGTTTAGGTATTGTGTTTATATAGCTCATTTAAAAATGTATAATTTAGTACAGATTTTAGATAGTTACCTATAGTAGTCAAAACTTACAGTTAAGTTAGTTAGGATTTCTAGATACACAAAGATGTATTTAAGATAGATAGGCATTCTTCAAAACTTTCAAAGACCTACAGAATATGGCATGTAAAATGGTTTAGGGTTTTTCTTGACAGTGAGATATAACTGCTCCTGGCAACACCACCTGCATCAGAAAGGAAGATGGACATCGAAGAAACTCATTATGGAGTTTACTTCCAATATAGCAAAACTAGCCATTTGGACAAGATACTACTCTTGTCTGGACTGTTTTGACTTTATGCTGTATAAACTGGGCATGCAGAACCCACAGGAAAATGTTGCAGCACCATTTTGTTACTATCAGATTTTCCCCCCCAGCTTGGTCCTACAGCAGTGCCAGCCCCAAATAACACACAGAGACACTGTATTAGATATGAAGCTGTTACTAGCATTTCTTATTGTCTAGCTCTGTCTTAAATATTAACCCATTTCTACCAATCTAAATATTTCCACGTGGTCTTATCTTACCGGAGAGAGGGTCCAGAGTTGTTATCTCTCAGTCCTACATTTTGAATCTCCTTCTTTCCTCTCCCCAAAATCTCCTTGTCTCCTAGTCCCACCTGTCTTGCTTTCCTATTGGACAACAGTGCTTTATTCATTAACCAATAAGAGAAACATATTTACAGGATGACATCTCCCATCATATAAGGACAGTTTCTCTAGCCTGGAGACAACCCCAGTAAGTAGCAAGGAGAGGGGGGAGATAACACCAAGTTTGTGCTCTCGGCAACTTTGTTCTGGCTCCTTATCTATATGGCTTTAAGAAAGTTTCCTGGAGACTCAGGTCTTCTGTGTAGCAGTTCTGGGTGCTATTGTTTCCACAGAACCAACGTGTGTCTGGTGCCGAGTAGGGACACAATAAATGTCACACTTCCTTTGCTGTCAGTACTGGAAGCTGAGAAGCCAAGGCAAAGAGGAAAAGGTGATGGGAAAGCAGAGATGAAAACAAAGGACTGTAGACTGGACCCCTGAGGAGAAGGGATCTGGGAATTCCCGCAACAGTGAAGATGGTGCACCACTCCTTGCAGACAGGGTGTAGGTCAAGAGGTACTTCCTCAGCAAGAGTAGGTGTAGCTCTGGAGTCAAGACCCAGGCCAGGATGCCTCCTGGCCCCCATGCTCAGTCAATGGAGCAGTCACATGACCAGGTGTAATGCTAGCCAAGGCCACAGGATGAGAGTGGTGCTGGGGATGGGAGCTGTTCTCCACACAGGCTCCAAGTACAAGGCTGGTTTGCAGTCTCGTTTGGATTCCTCTGAGCTGGGCGGAATCACAGAAGAGAAGAGCTGCCTGGGGACTCAGGACAGGAGCTTGTGCCCGGCTCCAGGTTCTTCTGCCAGCGGCCCCACAATGGCTCCCTGTCCATAGGCAGTTTGTAGCTGAGTGGTGAAAGGCAAAGCCTAGTTTTCAGGCCTGGCTTGTCCCACCTCTGCACCTTACTGGTGAAGATAAGTCCAGTCTTCCCAAATGAGCAGTTTAACAATAGCTCCTGATATTAATTTCTGGTGCTCAATAAATAATATTCTCACTGCTGGAGAGACAAAGTATTCTGCTTCAAATAGCTTCCATCCTACAGAGAGGGATAAAAGAATAGTAAGATAAACATAGGTGGGGTATATTAGCTGTGGTAAATACTGAGGAAGAAAATAAAGGCAAAAAAGGTATGTGAAAAGTTGGTGGGGTGGAGAGTATGTTTCCACAATTGTCCAGGAGAGGGAATACCCAAGGTTAACAGAGAGGTTAAGCCCAAGGCCTTAGGCAAGGATTGTACCACTGAGCTTGAGGTGGTTTGAAAGAAAATGGCCTCCAAAGGGAGTGGCACTAATGGGAGGTATGACCTTCTTGGAGTAGGTGTGGTCTTGTTGGAGGAAGTCTGACATTGTGGGGGTGGGCTTGAGGTCTCCTATGCTCAAGCTATGCCCAGTGTGGTAGACAGTTCACTTCCTGTTGCCTTCAGATAAACATGTAGGACTCTTAGCTCCTTCTCCAGCACCACCATGTCTGCCTGCATGCCACCATTGCCCACCATGATGATGATGATGGACTAAACCACTGAAACTGTAGCCCAGCCTCAATTAAATGTTTTTCCTTTGTAAGAGTAACCATGGTCATGGTGTCTCTTCACAGCAAAAGAAACCCCTATTAAGGCAGATCTATGTCAACATATAGCTGGCGTAGGCCCTAACAATTCTCCAGTCTTTGACTTCCAAGTGCTGGGATTAGAGACATGCATTACCATGCCTGGCATTGGAAGCTTCTAATGACAGACCTTGAGGAGATGAGGAAGGGTTCTGGCCAAGTTTGAGCCCCACCTGTGCAGCATGAGCAAGTCACTGTCACTTTCTGTGTCCCTTTACATCAACTGAACACTAGGGCAGGATTTGTTTCTTCAAGTGTTCCAGCAAGCATTTTCTAATTACTACAAGGCAGGTGCTGCCCTTGGCATAGATGTTGCAAAGGTGAATGTCTTATATAAGGCCCTGGGTCAGTTACTTTTCTCACTGCTGTGACTATGCGCTTGACAAAATGCAATGTAAAGGACAAAGAGCTTGCTTCGGTTTATAGTTTGAAGGGATACAGCCCATCATTTTGAGGGTAGCATATAGGCAGGAGCATGAAGTGGCTTGTCACATTGCTTCTATAGTATAAATTCTATAGTATAGACTCTGGAAGCAGTGAGTAAGTAGGAATTGGAGCTGCAGACCCACCCTTAGGAACCTACTTTGATGAAGCTCCATTGAAGCTTCATCTCCTAAATAATTAACATCCTCCCCAAGAAGTACCCCCTGCTTGGGACCAGGTATTCAAATACACGAGCCTATGGGGGGGGGGACATTTCCTTTTCAAACAACCACAGGGAAAGACAATAAGTAAACAAGTTGGCCATTGCAAGTTATTATCTTCGATAGGCCCAGGAACCCTGGGATGAAATGAACACTAATGACAGTAGGTGGAAAGTAATTCTTACTGATTTTTTAGCAGGCACTGAGAATAGAACCTGGCACTTTGTCCATGATAAATGTCATAGTTAGGGTTTCTATTGCTGTGAAAAGACACCAAGCTCTGTAAGCTTGTTGGCTTGTATTCTCTTTCCAGTCTCAGTGGCTCCCACAGCAGGCCTGGCTGTGTCCGATTAGCACGTTCTTCACCCCACTGTCAGGCCATTAATATAGACTGTCAATATGGGAAGATTAGCTCCTTGCACCCTGCAGCCCCTCTCTGGGGGTGGCCTTGGTCTATTGGGTGACTCTGTTTATCATCTATTGGTCAATTATTGTAACTGTTAGTCTCTAACCTGACTTCAACAGGTTTTTCAAGGGATAGCAGATCCCATGGTTGAGACCTGATGACACGTTTAAGAAAAAGCCTGTTTTTTTTGGTGGAACCTTTGGCCAAATGTTGCGGTTCATTTTATATCTCAGAATAAAACAAAAGTCTCTCAGCTGCTTCTGGACCCCATAAATACCATTTCCCTGAGCTTATGTCTAGTGACCCCTTTCTGTTGCTAACTGTGGCCATTACAGGAATTGCTATTTTGATCTGAAGCCCCCCTGATTATGATCATTGCCTTCTAAGGCACTGAAATGATTAATCTTCGTTATCAACTTGCCATAAGTTCCGAGCAGACCAGTACTCTCTAAGATAACAACTGCAAATTCTGGATAAAATTACAAGGCAAAAACAATTACAGACAATGAAACACATATATACACACATGCACACAGACACACCTGTGCAGTGATGGTTAATCACTGTTGTTAAACCTATTGTTTGGATTTAACATCACCACGGAAACACATCTCTGGGTGTGTCTAAAGTTGTTTCTAAAGAGATTTAACAGGGCAGAGAAGACCTACCCTGAATGTGGACAGCACCATCGTACGGATTGGGGTCTGGACTGAATAAAAAGGAGAAAGTGAGCAGAGGACCAGCATTTATGTCTTTTTCCTTCCTGCAGATGCCACGTGATCAACTGCCCCGTGCCCTGCTGCTATGCCTTCCTGCCATGATGGACTGTACCCTTTAAGGGTGAGCCAAAACAAGCCCTTCCTTGTGTTACTTTTGTCACAAGATGAGGGACTACTACTGTGCTTGTTTTCTTTCTTCCTTTTCATTAGGCATTTGTTCACCTTAGCAATGCTTTCTGTTTAACTCCATCACAATGTGGCAGGCACCTTTTGGGTTCTGGAGTGCAAAAACAATGAATGCCTGGGCATCTGAAGATGTGTGGGCTCCTAGCAGAGCCTCTGTAGGATCACATCTTGACAAAAATGAGAATTCTTGACAAAAATGAAAAGCCAAAGCAAAACGACAATACCTAAGACCTGAAGGAAATCATGCTAGCATCATTAGTCTCCTCCTCCTCCCCTCCCTCCTCCCCTCCCTCCTCCCCCTCCTCCACATTCCCTGTGCTAGAGACTGACCCCAGAGCCTTATGGGTGCTAGGCAATCACTCAGTAACCCTGAGCTACACCCTGGCTTGACAGAGAGAGTATTTCAAACAAAAAGACTGAACACTTAAACACAAATCACAAGAACGCTTAAAACCCTTTATCTGTTACTTGGTTTATCAGTCAAAAAGATTGGTTAAAGTGAAAGTTATGGAAAATGATCTGTATATGCGTTGAACATCATTTGAATTCAAAGCATGTGAATGACATCCTTGTTATTACGGTTTAATAAGGGTCAGGATAAACAAATAGGCCGAATAGATATTTATTAAGGGAGAAATAACTCACAACACAGACAGATGAACACAGCAGTTGGAACCGGATGCTCCTCTCTCCGTTTCCTGCCAGAAAGAGAGCATTCCCAGCCTCCTTCGGAGACCTAGTTCCATAGGTCACTTCGGCCCCTGGCTCCACCCCTCAATGGGTGTGGTCAGTGCCACAGAAGCAGACAAAGTGAATATCCCACTACACCTTGTGATGGAAGGCTCAGACCTTTTATTCATTGGCCATGACCTTCTGATTAGTGTTCTAGGTTGACTTTCTTACATGGGGGAGCTTGACTGTAAGTGGAATGAGATGCTAAAATCATAAAATGAATCGAAACAATAAAGTCCTCTCGCCAGGTCTTTACAGCAGTCCTGTCACACACAGTCCGAAGGCATTTGAGGACAGTTCATCTTATGAAGTCTTCCTAAAGTATTGAGTCTACTTTTCATAGGAATGCTATCCCCTCATGATTTAGCTTATCCTTATGTAATGCTTATCTGTACATTAAGCGTGCCATAGTCATGCGTGTGTCAGAAGCAAAGCCTCCTTGGCAAACATATAGCTAGCTAATAGAAGCACTTGAGTCCTGCAGAGAGCTCTGGCCATCTGAAAAGTCTCTGGTGTTGTATCAGCCAATGAATTTGCAGCGAGATCAGGGCACCTCGATCAACACAGTTTACACGACTGCTGCAATAGCCCACAATAACTTAGTGTCGTCTAATCCAGAACAACTATCGAAATGTCATAAACTAATTTCTTTATAGGAAATGAAGAAGTATCCATAGGAAAGATGCAGTGGAGTCATTATATCTACCAGAATACCACAGACACTCCATCTGAATCGATCTTTATCTAATTCTGTGAAGAATGCGTCATCTCTACGTCATGTGTCCCCATCAGCTTCCTCCTTCAGCAGCAACTCCGTCAATCACATCTCTTCTCTAGGGCCCTAATTTCTTGGGTTTTTGTTTTTTAGAATTGCTATTGTAAGTACAACATGGCTTCAGTAAGCATCAGACAGTCTGAGTTAAGCATTTTCTGAAAACCAGTTTGGAAAAGTCATTTAAATTAGATTAAATATTTCACTGAAGAGCTAGGCTGGCAATCACACATCAATAGCCTTCTACAGCTACCTAGGTTAAGAATTTTGGTTGAGGACTCTTGGGAGCAGGGGGCTAGCCTAACTTAAAACTCAGAAGTATCCACTTGGTAGCATAAGGAAGAAAGGAGGAGAAAAAGAGTATTTTTCAGACTAATCATAAAAATAAATGATGATAAATGAATCAAAATTTATGGCAAAAGTGAATTCTAAATAATAAGACTAAGTTATAAGAATAATTTACTTATACATAGGTTTGGGGCTGATGAGTCTGAATCTCTTTTGCTAATCAATTGAAAAATGAGTGGAAACTCACAGTGAGTGCTGGCTCTTCCTAAAAGGAGGAAGCTTTTACATTGCCAACACAGATCAGGGCTGCTTTTCGATGTCATGTTGTGCTCTTCTGATCTCTGCTGTTGTAGTGATTTGCATTGTAGATTTAAATAGTGACTAATGAGCTCTCTTACTTTCCTAGCTTCTGATTTGAGTCATCAGAGAAGATTTATCAAATACTTTGGTGTACCATCGCTGATCACATGTCTCAAGGTGATTATGGAAGACACAATTCTTTTGTAACCATTAGTAGATCATTTTAAGAAAAATCAAAGAAGAAAAAGAAAGAAAGAAAAAAGAAAAGAAAAGGAAGAAAAGAAAGAAAGAAAGAAAGAAAGAAAGAAAGAAAGAAAGAAAACCCAACAGTTTTATGGCATTCTCTGAGTGCCCCAGAATTTTATAGGAAATGAACAGTTTGAGCTCCAGCATTGGAACACAACTTCTGGGTGTAGTAGAATTGCCACATGAGAATCCGTCATCCTGGCTCCCACATCAAGCAGAGGTCTTACCAATATCTCTGTTTAGCTCTTTTCAGAGTATCACATAACCCAGTATTTGGACCATTATTTTCACATTAACGATATCCTTAATGTTTTTAATTTGTTAGTAACCATGAGACTTGATCTATCAACATTCAAGACATAAGACCATTACTTCCTTCTTGAAAGAGTCCCCTACTGGGCATGGTGGTACATACCTTTAATATTAGCATTAGGGAGACAGAAAAAGCTCTGAGAGTCCGAGGCCAGTCTGGTCTATAAAGCCCACCAAGGACAGCCAAAGCTATTACACAGAGAGACCCTATCTTAGTAGTGGAAAAAAAGAAAGAAGGAAAGAACGAGAGAAAGAAAGAAAGAAAGAGGTAGGAAAGAGTCCCATCCTTTATTTTCTTTCATTCAGACTCTCTTAGTTTTGTTGTTGCTTAACAACATTATTGGGGTATATTTTATGTACTACAAAAGTTATTTATTTCAAGTGTCTACTTCAATGCCCTTTAATTACTTTGCCAAGTACTGTAACCATCACCATAAATCTGTTTAGGAAGTTTCCATCCTCCCATAAGAGCTCTAGTAGAGCCCCTTTCTTAGCACCAGCCCTATTTAACTGTTTGAATTTAGCGGTTGCAACCTCTCAGGGTTCTACTTGGACACTCTTCTCTTTTCGATCCATATTCTTCCATTGGAGGATTTCTTATGGCCATGGCTTCAGCTACCTAGACATAGTTCTCCATGTGGTCCCAGGTCCACATACCCCAAATATCTCTTAACTATTTATGGTGGGCATATGTTTATAATCACAACACTTTGCTGTATTGTAAGGCCCTGTATCAAGAACAAACAAAACAATAAGAATTCTTTTACCTCAATTATAGATGTTAATGTAGATCTCAAAGCCAACCCCATGATCATAGCTTCCATCCCAATTTAGGTCCTTAATTTTAGTGAATAAAGCAATTGTTGGTTCAGCCTCAGAGCCAAAAATCTTGTCATCAACTGTGACCTCCTCCTTTGCCATACACATAATTAATCCATCACCAGCTCTCTTTAGCTGACTGCATCCTAAATACCTCTTAGATGCATGTCTTTATGTCATCAAGTTGCCCACCAACCTGGGAGATACCATCCTGCCTCTCCTAAAGCAGGCAATGACAGCCTCTGGTATATGTCACCTTCTCGCTTCCTTTTTTCTAATCAGCTAATCATAATAATTAAAATAAGAAAGCATATCTACTCCAACAGCTTGAGACAAACATATTCAATACCAACTGGCATTTATACTGTTGTAATTCATTGTACACCACTCCCCTCTTCTCTGTTGTCCAGCCATACACCTTCCTTTACATTTCTTGAAAGTACATTTCTGGTTTTCCCTATACCTAGGCAAGAGCACATTTGTTCTCTCTACTCTTACCTCTGTCTCTACTCACTTCTATTCACCTACTTAAACTGCTCCCTACCCTTCCAATCTCAGAATAACTCTGAGGAAGGAGGAAGCAAGATGATCTCAAGTTCAACACCAGCATGAGCTTGAAACCAGCCTGGGATACACAGTGAGACATTGTCTCAAAAATGAAGAGGCACAAGACAGCAAAGACTCACTTCTTCCTCAGATTAATTCACACTCACTTCCATGCAGAACCCTCACCCTCACAGTAGACTACTTCGTCAGGGTTACCTTCCCTCTTAGCAGTCTATATTTTCCCTTTATGAAATTTACTACACTTTGTAATTATACATTTATTTATGAGTATTTGATTATAGCTTTGTTTTCTATCAGACCTAAGCTCCATGAAGATAATAAGTATGTCTTTGTTCACACAGGAGTTACTCAATAAATATTGTGGAATTCATGAATAAATGAATAAAATGAACCATGCCAATGAAACCAAGGTGAACTCGGTGGCTATGATCTGGAAATTGCCTACCTGGTGTACGTTTTCCCCTTTTAGTTCTCTAAAATAGCTTCATTTCACATATAATGTGTTTTCATCCAGAGAGAAGTATTCAATTTAAATGGAAGAGCTATTTCTTGACTTAGACGTAGCATGGAATCAAGCTTTTATTACTTCTCTGAGAATGTATCTTGCAGTCTGCTATGCCTTTGTCTCAGAAGCAAAGCAAGCTCTCTCCCTCCTTAGAAATGAAGTTATGGGCTGCCTCATTGTTGTCCTGGTGAACTGGGAACATTCTCCCTCTGGCTCTCCAGGGAAGGTGCTCCTGCTGGTTCTGTGATCCCCATACTTTGACTCTAGTTGTTTTCAAGTTCCTGACCTGATCCTCCCCAAAACAGGTCTGAGGAGAGAGATACACAAGCCAGTTGCTTCCACCATGCCACTATGCCCAGAATCCCATGCTGAAAGAGAAGGGCTGGTGGGGGGGGGGGCGGGAAACTCTGAAGAGAGACACTTGTTCCCTTCCATGATGAAAACAGTGAGACCGTGGCAACTCAGGCCCAGTCACCTTCCTGGAAGGCCCCTCAGCTGCCTCACAACTAAGTCTACATAGCCTCTGGCCTTTTGTCTCATGACTTCCTGTGTGCTGGCTGGAAGGCTATCCTAGACATCATGGGGGAAGAAATAAAGTCTTTCTTTCCCCAGTTTGGCCAACCTATAATTAAACCCCCTTTCCCTTACCAAGTTTTGTTTCCTAACTTCTTTTAGAACAGGGAGAAAACCAAGGCAGTGGGCTAAGGGTCCAAGGGAGTAGTGTCACCACGAGATCCAGTGGACATTCACCTCCAAGGCTGTCTTTTCTCCCTATTCCTCAATATGGGTCACCCTGCCTGTGTCCAACTTTCTGCAGCTTCATGATTATTTTCCTATTTTTAGATCCTTTCATCGAGTCGAGATTGCTACTTGGAATGCAGGAACCTTGAGAGACGGTCCATTTCCATCCCCAAGGCTAAATTGCCATTTCTGTCATGAACTCTAATCTACTACAAGAAGCAGGCAAAGGGGGTTCAACCTCATGTGGGGCATTCAAAAGATATGCATGGGCTGGTAAAGCCCATCAAAGAGAAATGGGGCCTCTGGACTCAGCCACGAGTAAATATTATTCCTAACGACTGTTTACCAACAGTTTCACATGCCTGTGCAGATACTTCATAAGCCGTTTTCAAGGCAGTGTGTATGCAAAGGATTAGGGAGAGAGCAAAAGTCTCTCCAGGGAGAGAACTCACCAAAACAAGGGCTCTCAAGCATTAAATGTCAACAACATTAAACCTTTGCTCCACCCCAGAGCCCAGCTTCCCAGCCAACGTTACACACCCACGTGTGCTGGCAAAGATAAAGTCAACAATAAAATCACACATGTCACATCTCCTGCACCACGACATGCCCACTGTTGCTTGGGTGTGGCAAATTCTGCCTGCTGGAAATCCTCAGAGTAAACAAGCCACTGGACCCCTCTTTTGTTCTGTAACTGATGGCAGGGTGCAATGATAGCAAAGCCATCAAGAGCCCCAACTGTTTGTTAAGTGTCTAATGATTAACGAGGGTTGGGGGGGGCAGCCTTTGGGCTGTCACTCAGGGAAGTCTGTTTAGTAAACAGTCAACCACCAATATCTTAAACAGTCAAACGAAAGGCTCCAGGGTTCAGGCCAACTGTGTTTTCCTCAATTTCTCACAGCTTGGGGTAATGAAGGCCATTAAATTCAAGAAAAGACCAAGCAGAAACACCATCACTCTCATCCTCCAGTGTGCAAAGCTCCAATATCTGGGGCAATGAAATCCTAGGAAGAAGTCAGAGAGAGAAGAGGCACAAACGCCCTTAGAGGGATGAAGCTGACTTCATTAGAAATTGGCTGTGTGTGAAGATTGAGGAGAAGGAAATGAAATCTCCATAAAGGGTATTTGTTTTTTTTGGTTTTTTTTTCTACACAGAGTGAATCTCTGTGTTCAGCTAGAAACTCAAACGATAGAGGACAAAACCAATAATACCAAATTAAAAAAAAGAAAAAATCCTGACACTAAAGTCACAGATGCAATGCCTGGCTGACCCATGGAGCTTCTCTCTGGAGACCCAGCATTCCAGTGTTGTAGAAAAACATGTTAGAGTCTAGGTTAAGAGTACCACAGCTTCATTATGACTATGAGTGTCAGTCAGTGCTCAATTTAGAACAGGTCTACCCATCCATCCTTGCCTTGCCCCGCCCACCTGTTATCCTCTGTGTAAGTCAGCTTTCCGTTGTTGCTACAAATTTCCTTTGATAACCCACCTAAAAGTATTCAGAAAGGTTTGCTTAACTCCACAGTTTTGTTGATAGTACATAGTGAAGGACGGTTATAGTGCACGGTGGAGGAGGATGCTAACCCTTTGGCAACTAGAAAATGAAAGATACAGGAAGGAATCCACGATTCAATATCCCTTTTGAGGAAAATTCCTTAGTGACCTAAATGGACGCCTACCTCCTAAAGATTGCACCACCTCCTAATATTGATCAGGGGACCAGGTTTGTTACACAGGGTCTTTGGTAGACACTTATCCAAACCCTAGTGCCTCTTTTGTGCATTTGTAAGATGTATACCGAAGGCCTGACTTTGTATATATCTCAAGGATGATGCTGATATCTTCTAAGTGAAAGGGCATTACAAATCCAAGCCTTTGGGCCTCAACCTCAATACTTCAAATAAATGCCGTAACAAGTTTTAAAAGACAAAAACAACACAATACAACCTGTACTTCATAACCAGATAAATTACTGCCTAGATTAGAAACGCAAGCAGGAGGAATGAAAAATATGCAAGAAATACTATAAAACCCTATAACACACACACACACACACACACACACACACACACACACACACACACTTCATGGGAGAGGGCAGAGAGCCTGTTTCTCACTAGACAGAGGGCAAAGATAGATGCTACCCATAAGCACAGAAGGCCCTTGAGTTTCCAGAATAAAGAGGGTTCTGGATTAAGAGCATAACGGGCCTAGTTTAAATATTACTTAGTTCACTGCGTTCTCAAGGTTACCATCTTAGAAAGATGCCCTTACAACCTTAGCAGGAGTTGGGGAGCAACCTGTCTGAAATGTTTCCAGGTGGTCCTCCACCCTCCCAGTCTCCCTAGACCAGAAGACATTTCTCTAGTGAAGACTTTCCTAGCACCTGGGCAAAGCCAAGGAACACTTATAAAGATGTCAGCTAGCCTAGAGTGGAGGTGTGTACTGGTAATTCCATCCAGTACCTGGGAATCAGAGACAGAATTGATCTTTGTCAATTCCAGGTCAGCCAGGGCTCCATAGTGAGACCCTGTTTCAAACAACAATAATAATAACAAAACCAAAACAAATAGAGCTTGTGCAATGTTTCAACAGGTAAAGGTGTTAAAGGTGATCTTCTCCGAGCTTGAGCTTGACAACCTAAGTTCAATTTAAGATAAACACTTGGTCCCCAGCTAGGGGTGAGGTTTTTGGGAGCTTTGTAAACCCTTGGGCTGGAATGGCTGTCAGACAAGTCCCTGGTGTCTGGGTGCCTCCTGTCTGCCATTTCAGTCCCCTAGACTCCTGGAGCAGGATGGATTGTAACCTCCGAGCTGACCTGGAAATAGACTCCCTAAGGAGCATTGCTTCTGCCAGACATTTCGTCATAGTGATGAGAAATTAAATAACATACATACATTTAAACGACCTAAAAGACAAGTGTATTGGCTGTTTCTAACAGTAGAGTTATTTGAAGGTGGATGTAGGTTTTTAAAAGATTATGCTGAGAATTCTAGATCAAATACTGAAACACTTAAACCTTTTTGTTGTTGTTTTGGTAGTTACATTTATTTGTTTTTATGTAATCAGACAACTTCCAGGAATTGCCTTTCTCCTTCTACCATGTGGGTCCCGGGTATTAAACTCAGGTCAACAGACTTGGAAACAAGTGCTTTTATTTGCTGAGTCATCTCATAGTCCCAAGCAAAACAACTTTTCTCTTAAAATTTTTTTCCTTCAGTTTTTATTTCATGTGTGTGGGGGTTTTGCCTGCTTGATGGTCTATGTATCACGTCTATGCAGTACCCAAAGAGGCCAGGAGAGAGCAGCAGATTCCTTGAAGCTAAAGTTACAGATTTTTTTTTTTTTTTTTTTTTAGTTGCCAGGTGGATGCTGGGAACCAAACCCTGGTCTTCTAGAAGAGCAGCCAGTACTCTTTAGTGATGAGCTGAATATCCAGACCCTGAAATATTTTTTAGATGATTATAATTAATATGATAAAACAGGAGATACCCTGGAATAATATAAGCTGCTTGAAGGAAACTATATAAGGCAGGAAATGAAAGGAAAATAGAGAACAAATGTAGCAAATAAAAACCAGACATTAGCACAGAAGACACCCATGATCACTTCTAAGATAAATTATGTAAGTATACCAGTTGGCTAGGGTGTATTGGTAAGGGATGGAACCCATTGGTACAATTAGTACAATTCATGTTTAGCAAAAACCAGGTTTTAGGCCTAAGACCTCTAGCACCAAGAACCAAATGAAATAAAAATATGGAAATCTTTGGAGAGAATACAGAAGCAATGGTCTGGAGAGATGACCCAGCAGTTAATAGTATCAGTTGCTCTTGCAGAGGACCGGAGTTCAGTTCCCAGCACCTACATGGCCAGTCACACCTATCTATAACCCCAGTTACAGAGGATCCAGTGCCCTCTTTTGGGCTCCTCAGGCACTAAGCATGAACATGCTGCACATACATACATGCCAACAAACACTCATAGGTAAAATAAAACAAAACAAAAATTAAAGATAACAAAAATAAGAACAAACCTCAACTATATTATTATCTGTAATGAATACCAGAAGTTGGGCATGGTGGTTCATGTCTGTTATCCCAGCACTGGGGAGGGTGATGTAGGAGACTGTGACAGAGTGAGACCCTGTATCAGAGCAAAACAAACAAACAAAAAATAAAAATGGGAATGGGGAGCAAAGGTAAGAGAGAATTACCAGAAATTGTGTTCTTCATAGCAAGTATAACTTGAAAGCCTACAAAGACCAGAATGGTCTCTGTGCGAGGGAAGTATACATTCATGGAGGGTCAGTAGGTTTCCCCTTTCCCATCCAGCTCATGCAGTGCTAATGGCAGCTGTGTTTGTATGAGATCCTGTGTGCCTGCTGGATCTTCCTCCTCAAGGACAGATTTAGCGTCACCCTGCTGATAGAAGTGCCGAAAAAGCCATTCAAACTAAACCAATGCCTCTCCCACCTGGGCACTTCTGGAAGTTAGCTGATCTTGGCAGGAGTGAAGATCACACCCACTTTGAAAGGTTCTCTTTAAGCCTATGGAGTCCAGGGACCCAAGGATGCGGCCACCTGTGCAGTGTGCTTGCTGCCTGTTTATTTATTTTTAAAGTGTGTTTCTAAGACAGGCAAACAACTGCCTCAGAAACAAAACCTGCCCATAGCAAACCATGAGCATGAGTCTTCCATTCCAACTGTTTATCTTCAAATCCAAGACATGTGGGGCCTGGGGCTTGCTGATGGTGACAACATCAGCAATCATCAGGTTGTGACCAGTAACAAATGTTTGCATGAGTGTGTGTGTGTGTGTGTCTGTTAAGTGGGTGCCGTGACTAATAACAGATGATAAATCTTCTAGGCATGGGGGCATTGGTGTCTGGGGATGACAAGAGTGGCAGTCTCCTGTGGTCCCCGTAGCAGTAAGAGATCCAAGAAAAGCAATGTGGTTAAGGTCTTTCAAGGTGTGTGGGGGGTGCCTGACTCTCTGTTTGACCCTCACCTTTATTGTCAAGAAATCTGCCTCTGTGGGACTCTCCACTTGTCCTGTCAAAGGATATTGTCTCTTCCTTATCTTGCAGAGGAAACCCTTTCTAGAAATGAAACTTCATTATGAATTCAGGAGTTCCCCATGGTCTTGGCTTTATCTTCTGGTATGTCTGCTCCAGTCTCTAGAGAAGTAGAGGCAGAATCCAGATAATGTTCAGGTGGATCTGGTAGTTTCTAGCCAGGGTTTCTGCAGTGAGGTGAAGTGACATGTGTGGAGACGCTTTGTGATACTTCCAGATAGAGGCCAAGGCAATGGGACTCATGGTCCTGCTTTTAGATATAACACAGCACGTGAGTAATATCTGACCCCAGAGCTGAGGGCTATCCAAGAAGTTGTACATGGCATGAGTATTTGTTGAGTGAGAGCAGAGGAGACGCACAGAGAGATAAGTAGGCACCCAGAAGATTCTGAGCCCCTTCTTCACTACCTGGTAATCTATGTACTTAATCAGTTCACTGTAGACATTTGTAGAATGGTCTATCTCTTCCATTTCTGCATCCCTATTGAAATGATTTAGTCCATTCTGATTCCCTTTGCCCAAGCTCTGAGTTAAAACTGGGACACCACCCATCCAACCCTCTCAGAACCATGTAGCAAATCCCCATCTGTACAACTTTCTCTAGCAGCCCTGGGCTTCTGCTGGCATCCACAACCAAGCAGTTGGGGAAGGGATTGGATCTGTAAACGTCAGGTGTGGGGTCACTCAATCTGTCCTCATTAGAAACTCAACCATAGAAAAGAGCCAAAGGCTAAAGAAGAAAGAGGTCAGGTTGCATAAGGTCAGGCATCACACCAGAAAGCAAAAAGTGATGGGACTGAAAGTATGAATGAGTCCAGAGCCAGCGCCTGTGATCATACTTTGTGCTCAGGAGACAGGGTTGAGGTGCCGTGGCCATGCAACACCCTTCCCCTTCCAGTTACATCCATCTATTAAGAGCCCCTGGCAGAGCTGTCCTAACAGCAGGGTCTGGTCCAGATGCAATGTAAGATGGGCTCTATTGAGCAACCCCTGTTCTCTATGCCAGGCATCCTTTACCCCCTCTGTCCATTCTTTGGGTTGAGAGCACTTCATACACACCCTTGGGTGGGAACATTTCTATCCCTACAGCCAGTGAAGGGAGGAAAGAATGGGAAGGATCTGTAGGCCAGCAGGTTCAGCAAACCAGAAATCATTCTGTACTATGGTCATTGCATTCCTTTGCAAATATTAGGATTTTTACATTTTCATGGAAGGAACTAGAGTCTTGAGGAGTAAGCGGAAAGGCTCGCAGTGGCCCCGACCTTCTGCTCTTTGACGTGATAGAGAACCAGCCTCTCCCTTTGTTCACCTCACTGATGTCTGGAGACAGTTTCCAGTCCTGAACCTGCATTGACTTACAGATGTAATCCCAAATGTGACCTTTCAATTCTAAAGCCATAAGTTTGTGGACATTGCCTTTGAGGCTGTCACTTGCTGGCAACTTCCCAAAGGTTGCAGTTCCTGTGTCCTGACTTCCAGCTTTTTGTTGTGACTTTGACCTTCATGCCGGCTAGGGCAGCACACACACTTGGGAGTCCCAGGCTCTATTACTTCCTGTCATCTGCCTCTAGGCCACAGTGGGAGCTACAGGGACCACAGAAAAACAGTCTGGGTCTGGCTTTGTCTTGAATGTCACACTCTCACTGAGCTTTTGCAGTGGCCTTGATCCTATGTAGTGCTGGGACCCCAGAGATAGCAGTCAGTCATATGTCACAGTCCCAGCATAAGGAATTTATGAACCGTGGGAAGCCTCATATGTGCCAGGAACCCAGGTGCCACTTGGCCCTTATGGAGCTAAGTTAATGGGGCCCTCTCCTTTCCCCCCCAAGACCCAGCTGGCTGGCTGCTTTTGGTCACTTCCTCTGTTCTGCCTAACATTTAAGAAAATCTCCCTCCATGGTCCTTTTCTCCCTTTTTAATTTAAGCCACTGAATTGAGGATAGGAAGATGTCCTTGTCCCTCTGTGTTCGTTTCCTGCCTGGTTAGAAAACACGAAAAGTGTTCTAATTCAGCAGAGGCTGAATTCAGTCCTCAAGGCCCAGTGTGAAGGGCTCTCGGGGACTATAGAGGACTCTCCTGGTGTCTGAGAATAGAGCCCCACATTTTGCCATTCCAGCTGTGCTAGGATCATTGGGAGGGAAAAGCTAAACACAAAGGAGATGCTGCACCGTGGAAAGGGTTATCCTTAAGACCACCCATATTTTGAGACAGGGTCCCTTGAATGAATCTAGAGCTCAGTGATTGGCTAGGCTGGTTGGCCAATGAGTTCCGGAGATCGCCCTGTCTCCCTGCCTTTCTCTCTGCCTGCAATGAAGACGTTACAGAAGTAAGCAGGTGCCTAACTTTTATATTAATTCTGGAGATCGGAAGCGAGCTCCCCATACTGGGCTGCAGGGACTTTACTCACTGAGCCACCTCCATGGGCCCCACTCACTCCTAGATTCTTAGAGCCGGATTTTAATGCGGGGTTCTTGGCTGGATTGTAGGGGATCTGTCAGCTCCCTAAAATCGTATGCATACACACGGTTCTGGGCAGTTTCCTGAGAGATGATTAGAATGTCGGAAACCGGTTCTCAGAGGGGTCTATTATCCATACGGCGATAAAGTTAGCTTTTTCAATGCGCTTGAGTTGACTCTTCAGAAGTTTTAAATGTTGCAGCCCTTGGACAAGTAAAAGCAAATCTGCCCAGCCAAGTCCTGTGACACACATGCTGCCCGTAATTACACGATGCAGCCTGTGTTTAAATGGGAAAGCTTGCCCTGTAGGCTTCCCGTCTGTGCTGTTTACCTAGCACACAGCTCCACTAAGCTATTGTTTTATATCATGCTCTCCAAGCAAATTGCTCCCTTTTAAGGCAGGGCTTTGTTTCTTAGACACCTTTGCATGACGTCGAACACAGCTCCTCTCAGGGCGTCCTGCTGATTGCGGGGTATCTGTTGTTTAAGTATTCCCTGGTAACTGCCTATCTAGCTTGGTGCTGGCTTAGAGGAGAGGCCATGTAATGATAAAAAGACATTATTGGCCTTTTAATGTTTAACTTAGTTTGCTGCTTTTCAATCTCTCTGAAATTAGATTGCTTAAATATGGTACCCCCCTCTCCACAGAAGAGAGAATAATGAGCTTGCCTGTGGACATGCAAATCACTCGATTTGGGATAACAAGCCCATAGTACAAGTTGATAGAAGCCCAAGTTCTTAATTATCACTCCTGGTCTTACCCAATTAGCCCTACAATTTTGCAGAGGCAAAGGGCAAACCTATCACTCCTGCTGTTTAGATGCCTCACCCGGTTTTTATGCCTAAGCAAGCTTCCCAGGAACCCCCTTTTTTCCACTGTGGCCTGGACTGAAGAATAAGAAAGACAGGCTTCTGGCAACAGTGTACAGCCACAGGGAACCTCAGGATTCCAAGGGCTTAGCATCTTATGACCATAACTTAGAACGGGCATAATAGCTTTCATCAACTTCTCTACTGACCAATCAGGAAATAATTCTTGCTAACATGCATTAAACTGTTTAAAAATAATAATTATTATTATTGAATTTAAATAGCATCTAATGTATCATAAATGTAATTCCCCATGTGACCCAAAGAGCTTGTGTGGCTGATGTGATTGTCCTCATTTTATAGATGAAGAAGCTAAGGCCCAGAAAGGTAAAGCCACTTGCCCAGCATTGCACAGTAGGGAAAAAACACAGATTCCAAATACAGGTGGCCTGGTCCCAGAGCCTAGGAGCTTCAAGACTTCCTCTCCATGCTCCAGGTCCAGGTCCTGAAATGTCAGATGATCTGATTAACTTCCCAAGATTTTTCCAAGTAGTGGTTCAAAGTGAACCCTGGAGATGGAGAAATGAGTGTCTTAACTTCAGATCTACTGGTCCTAAGTGAGGTAAATTATCTAAACTTGGCCGGATGGAAGCACTTAAGCATTTAAACCTTTGGAGCCCCATCTTGTCTTATCTGCTGAGTATCTATCCTAGTGTCTCTTCTGAAGAGCTGATTTGTGTGTCAGGTGTAAATTACTCTCCATAACATCTGGCCCAGAGCACAAACTCAACACACACACACACACACACACACACACACACACACACACTCAAACAGAGAGATACCTGGATGTAAGCGGGACAGCTGTCTTACTCAACTGCCACCTAGTTAGTCTGTCATTAAAGCACATAGGGCTACAAAGTCTGTGTCTGAATCAAAAGACCTGAACTGAAGGGAGAGATAAAGAGCAGAGAAGCTCAGAATCCAGCTTCTAACTTTGCTACACAAACCTTTCCGTTTAATGGCCTCCCTCCGTATGCAAGAATGGACGAGGCTGTAATTTGACTTTGAAATCTGGCCCTTGGAATGTGCAGGCCTTGTTCCCAAAGGGCTCCAAAGGTTACCAAGGACCCTGTGAAAGAAGAAAATGACACTCAGAGGTGACTTCTGGCTCAAAAACGGAGGGGAGCCATTCAAGCTACATACTATGAAGAACTGGGAGAGAGAGAGAGATCTGTCAGTAGTAATGTCTGTTCTCTAGTTCATTAGGAAGACAGAGCTCAACTCCAGTTGAAGGGTATTTGGGAAACTAAATGAACCATTGCACATTAGATCTCTTTAATGACTCAAGACAAAATTAAGAAGATTTGAGCATCAAAGGTAATATTGTCTAGTAATACACATATTGATTATTATACAACGTATACTAATTGAAGGGAGGGGGTTATCTAAGACTCCATAGTTACTAAGATATTTTTAAAAGAGGGTTTTTGTTGTTGTTGTTGTCCTGTTT
This sequence comes from Cricetiscus sungorus, assembly GCA_030556225.1. Taxonomy (NCBI): domain Eukaryota; kingdom Metazoa; phylum Chordata; class Mammalia; order Rodentia; family Cricetidae; genus Cricetiscus; species Cricetiscus sungorus. The sequence goes on from JANBXA010000734.1 coordinate 23,538,950, forward strand.
TGTTTTTAATTGCAAGAAATAACAGTTTACTGAAAAATACAAGATCCATGCAGAAATTTTTGTGCATTGTGTCAGAGGAAGAAAATAATTGCAGAAATGGAAAAATCATATTATATGCGTGTAAATCTCCATTTCTGATTGTCCCTTCAAGCTCAGAAAAGTTCATGCACATGTTCACTAGGTTTGGATTGTTGAAGGATTGCTGCCGAACAGTGTGGAGTAATTAACATGGCAGAAACTCATCAAGTTGTCTTCAAAAGGTCAAATGCATGATGAGCAGAATACAATTAGGAGGGCAAACTGTCCTGTCAACTTTTACATCATTAGCCGTTTATAGGGGTCAATACCTTTCAAGGATATGGGCCCAAGACTGAAATTGCTCAGCAGCTGGCAGAATTACTGACACATTTTTTTCATTTTCTTTAATCTTCTAAAGCTAACCCATCCTTAAAGCCCTTAAACATATTAAAAATAAGTAACAATAACTCTACATCAACAGCCATGGATAGAGTAAGGTTCATTCTCTGTCAGTTAGAAGTGAAAGGAACAGCATAATAGCTACATGGAAATCTTCAGTTCTGTTCTGGTCACATGAAAGTGCAACCAATCACAGAGAGCACAGATTTTTGACATCTGTCCTCCCAAGTCATGTCAGACCTCTGGGGTGAGGTGGGGGCAACTGTCACTCCACAAGCAAGTTACTTCTGAGATGAGATAAAAGGATGGCAGAGAAAGTGACCAGCTGAGACTCTTCTTATGGTGATCTAAGTTCAAAGACTTGAAGTGAAATTAATAAGCATGTATTGATCATTCTCATGGACTTTTTTAAGTAATACAATCTTTACAGTCTTTCTCTTCCACACACAGAGATAGACAGAGAGAGAACAAGTGGATTCTTGAGGATTCTGAAACATAATTAGGAAGAGTTAAGAATATACAGGGTGTTTCTGGAAAAAGAAAAAAAGAAAAATCTCTTGTCACCCTGTGTTTGAGCCATGGCCTTTCCACGGTTAAAGCTGCTGGAGTCTATTGTAAACTTATACATGCAGATGTATGTTTGTATTTGTAAGTTCATGTATACATATGTTACTTATTAAACATTGATAATAAGTTTCAGTCTGAAGCATTTCACTTATTATTAAATATGATGTTCTTATTTGTTCTTGGAGAATTTCATACATGTGTACTGTATGTTATGATCATATTTATTCCAATCTTTCCTCTACCTTCTCTCAGAATCTGACCCCACTCCCAACTTCAGGTTTGGTTTTTGTTTTCTTTTTCTTCTTCTTTTTTAAAATTACCCAGAGTCTCAGTGTTGACCATATGTGCATGGGTGTGGAGCCATCCAGCCATCCACTGGAGCATGGTCAACCTACCACACCCTTTAAGAAAACTGACTCTCGCTTCCCATTAACTGACAGTAGTTTCTCAGACGCAGAACCTTACACGCCCCTCCCTTCTAAGATTGTTGGCTTGAGTAGGTCCTGTGCAGGTAACCACAGCTTCCGTGAGTTCATGAGTTCAGTGTCCTGTCACTTCTAGAAAATACTGTTTTGTTTCCATTCTTTTTGCCTTCTACTTCCTTATTCACTGAGCACTGGGGGAGTGTGTGTGATACAGATGTCAATACAGTTAAACATTGCAGAGTGTTAGACCTCTCTGTGCTTTGACACACTATGAGTCTGTAGTATTTGTTGTCCACTGTATGAAGAAGCTACTCTCATGGGGACTGAGAGCACTCTAACTTCTGGGCACAGATGTGTATTTAGAAAGTAGTTTGCTCATTTAGCAAAATAATTATTAGTTCTCTCCTAGGACCATGAGCTTCATAGTCACGGGTTCTTGGCCAGATTTATACTACAAATCCTTAAATTAAATCAGAATATGTGATTATCCCCATAACATTCCTGGCACTATTGCCTCTATGGACTTACCTTGTCAAGTTGTTCATTATTGTCGCTTTCACAGTTCATAGCTAGGTAAGACAGCTAATGGCTTTTCTTCCCTAGCAGCGTACTGTGTTGGTTGCTTTGTACTCTTTTGGGTTTTTGCTCTTTGGGGAGCTGCCACCCAGCTTCCAAATAAATCACTCAGCGGCTTATTCTTTTTTTAATTAATGCCCAGCCTTAGTTTGGCTTGTTTCTAGGCAGTTTTACTTCAATCAATCCATCAATCTTTTGCCTCTGGACTTTTATCTTTATCCTTTGTGCCTTTCTTTACTTCTTACTCTGTAGTTTGCTGTGTAGTTGGGCAGCTGGTTCCTGTAATCCTCCTCTGTCTCTTAGATCCCTCTTCCCAAATTTCCCCTCCTATTTATTCTCTCTACCATCCAGCCCTGCTTATCCTTTTTTCTGCCTAGCTATTGACAATTCAGCTCTTTATTGAACCAATCAGGTATTTTAGGCAGGCAAAGTAGCTCAGCTTCACAGAGTTAAACAAATGCAGCATAAAAGAATGCAACACATCCTTGCATCATTAAACAAATGTAACTATCTTAAAATAATATTCTAAAACAGCCTACATAGCACCTTCAAGTACTGTCAAAGCCAGGCAACAAGAAGGAAGCCTCTAGCTCAGCACCAACTAGATTTCTCCATGACAGGAGACCAAAGTGTGAGTTGTCTTCAGCCATATAGTCTTTCCATCAAGTTCTGATATGCAACCAAGACCAGAGTTAATAGCCGTATTGTTGGGGGAAGGTGGTCTCTGACAAACTCCTCAAAGGGAGGTGTACCACTTTTTAATTAGCAGTGGCAGGCTCTGTGCACCTCATGCAGGGTAACTCAATTTAAATTCTTTTTATATATGAATATTTAGAAAGTGAATCAAATAAATAGTAGGCTTACATATAGCCTTTTCAAACACACTTAGTGTTAGTCATCCCTCCCTTTCCTCTTTTTTACTCTTCCATTGCTCCTTACACATTCCCTCCTTTATTCACCCCCTTTCCCTCTGCATCACCCCTCCATTGAGATCTTGATCCTTCCCTCCCACCCCACCCCCATGGCCCCTTCATAGTATCCTTGTTTCTATAACTCTCCAAGTTAATCAAGCATCTAAAGACTCAACACTAGAGTCTACACCTAAAAGAGGTGGTTGGTTTCTGGGTCTGAGTTGATTCGCTCAGAAATATATATATATATATATATATTTCTGAAAATTTCACTTTTCTTTATAGCTGAAGAAAATTATTTTGTACCATATTTTCATTCTCCAATCATCATTTGATAGACATAACACCCAGTCTGATCCATTTCCTAGGCATTGTGAATAGAGCAGCTATAAACATGGATGAGCATGTGTCTCTGCAGTAGGATATTCAGTCCTTGGGTGTATTACCCAGGTCACATGGTAGATTCAGTTCTAGCTTTCTTAAGAACATTTACACAGACTTCCACAATGCACACACCAGTTTGCATGCATTTCTGACAACAGCAAATGAGGGTTTCCTGTTTCCTCATATATTCTCCAGCACTTGTTACTGTTTTGTCCACAATAGCCATCCTTACTGGGGTCAAATGAGAAACCTAGAAACAGTGAGATTTTTGTTATTAAATCGTGTGAATGTGTGGGTCTGGATGAGGTTGTGTACCACTGAGTATGGTGCCCATAAAGGTCAGAGGAGAGCATGGATTTCCCTGAGCTGAAGTTATTATGCAGGTGCGAGCTCTCTGATATGGGTGTTAGGAACCAAACTCAGGTCCTCTGGAAGAGCAGCACAAGCTCTTAAGTATCGAGCATCTTTCTACCTCTCTTCAAAGCAGTTTTAATTTTCATTTCCATGATGACTAAGGATGTTGAACATTCAAAATAATTCTTTAGCCATTTGTATTCCTTCTGTTGGGAGCTCTCTGTGCAGTTCCATGAACAATTTTTTTTTAATTGGGCTGTTTGTTTTCTTGACATTTAGGGTGTGTGTGTGTGTGTGTGTGTGTGTGTGTGTGTGTGTGTGTGTGTGTGTGTGTGTGTGCTTTGTCTATTATAGACACAAGTCATCTATTGTATACAAAGACTTTTAAATTTTTTCTTAGTAGTCAGTGGGTTGCCTCCAGTCTGTTACCAGTTTCTTTGCAGCCCAGGATATTTTTAATTTCATGAAGTCCCACTTGTCCAAAGTTCCTAGCACCATTTGTTAAAGCTGTTGTCTTTTCTCAGGTGAATGCTTTTAGCATCTTTGTCAAAACTCAGGTCGCAATTGGTGCATGGACTTTGGTCTGGGCCCTTGGCTCTCCTTCACTGATCACATCTGCTTTTATGCCGGTCCCATCCTATTTTACTAACATGTCGCTGTGGCCATAAGTTGAAATGGCCATACCTCCAGAGATGACTTTAAGAGTTTCTTGACTACCTTTTAACTTCCATATAAAATTTAAAGTTATTTTTCTATTTCTATGAAGAATTATAATGGAATTTTATGGGAATTGTAATAAATCTGTAGATAGCTTCTGGGAGGGTGTCCATGGTAACAATATTAATCTGTGTACATGGGTGGTTTCTCTTTCTTTGGTTTCTTTCTTCAGGGCTTTAAAGATTTCATTGTATAGACCTTTCATCTCACTGGGCAGGTTTCGTTGTTGTTCGTGTTGTTGTTCTGAGACACAGTTTCTCTGTGCAGCTCTGGCTGCCCTGGAACTAGCTTTGTAGACCAGGCTGGCCTCAAGCAGAGATCTGCCTGCCTCTGCCTCCCGAGTGCTGGGATTAAAGGTGTGCACCACCACTGCCAGGACCACCTGGTAGGTTTATTTCAATGTATTTTTATGCTTTTCTGTATACAATTGTTCCCCTCGTTTAATTCTCCTTATGTTTGTCATTAGTATGTGGGAAGGCTACTGATTTGAGTATGTTAATTTTGTAACCTGCTGCTTTGAGTCGAAGTGCTAAACAGCTCCGGGCATTTTTTGTTGGAGTCTTAGACATCTGTTACTTATACAGTTGACACAGTTGTATTATCAATAAATAGGAATTTTCACTTATCCCTTCCCTATTATTTCCTTTTTCTTGTTTTGTTGGTCTAGCACTATATTGAAATCAGAGTGATAAAAATAGACACTTGTTTTTAATTTCAGTGGGAATGTTTCAAATTTTTCTCCATTTAAGATATAGATTGGTGATATATAGCCTTTATTGTGTTGAGATACATTTCCTCTATTTTTAGACTTGCCAGTGTTTTTATCATGGAAGGATTCTTTTTTTGTCCTGGCACTTGCTCTGTAGGACAGGCTGGCCTCAAACTCAGACATCCACCTGCCTCTGCCACCCAAGTGCTGAGATTAAAGATGTGTGCCACCACTGCCAGGCTAGGATGTTGGATTTTAGTTAATTGTTTTGTGTGTATGTTAATTGAGATCATGAGATTTTTGTCTTTGAGTCCATTCATACAATGAGTTACATTTATTAATTTATATATGATGAGCCACCCTTGCATCTCTGAAATAATTCTACTTGATCACATTAATGATACTTTGGATGTATTCTTAAATTTGGCCTACAAGCATTTCATCGATAATTTTTGTATCAATATTCATGAGGGAGATTGACCTCTAATTCCGCCTGTCTGTCTGTGTGTCTGTCTGTCTGTCTCCTATATGTGTGTGTCTCTCAGGTTAAGTCTTTATCATATTTTGGTATAGGGATAATATTAACTTCATCAAAAGAGTTTGGAAGTGTTTCTTTTCTGGTTTTGAACTAATTTGGGTCACACTGGTGTTGGTTCTTTGAAGGTCAGGTAGAACTATTTGAGGATGAGAAGTGTGTGCTTTCTCTGATATTTAGGTAGAATGTTCTATAGATGTCTATTAGGTCCATTTGATCTATGAATGTAGTTTAATTCCAGTGTGTATTTATTTTTGTCCAGTTGATTTCTCTAATGCTGACAGTGGGGTATTGAAGTCATCCAGTGTTATTGTGTTGGGGTTAATCTGTGATATAGGAGTTACTAACATTTACTTTGTGATATGCCTGTGTTTGTGTTTGGTATCTGTATCTTTAGAATTGTAATTTCCTCTTGATGAGTTAGTCCCTTGATCAGTACGAAGTGATCTCCTTTATTTCTCTTGATTAGCTTTGTTTGGAAGTCTGTTTTCTCAGTTACTAGAATAACAATGCTTGTTTATTTCTAGGCACTATTTGTTTGGAATATCTTTTTCATCTTTTTACCCTAAAATGGTGTTTAACTTTGGTAGAGAGGTGTGTGGGGTTTTTTTTTTTGTTTGTTTGTTTGTTTTTCTTTTTGGAGATAGCAATATCAAGATTCTGCTTTCTAATCCAATCTGCTAGTGTGTGTCTTTTGAGGAAGCAATCAAGTCCATTAAAATCTAATGTTATTATTGAAAAGTGTGCTGTTCCATGCCATTTTGTTGCATTTAGGGATTTCTTAGTCTTCCTTTGTTTGTGTCTATTTTTCCTCCTATAATCTCTTGAGTTTATCTTTTTCTGCAGTTGGAAGCATTCCTTCCAATACTCTCTGAAGGGCTGTTATTGTGGTTATAAATTCCTTTGCCTGCTTCTACCATAGAAACTTTTTCTTCCACATTCAATTGTGACAGTTTGTCAGGTGCATTAGACTGGGTTGGTAGTCATGACCTTCCAGACTTTGAAATACATCAGATCAAGCCTTCCTTACTTATATGGCCTCAATTGAAAAGTCATTTGTTATTCTAATGGGCTTGGGGGGGAAATCCTAGATTTTGGAAGTTTTCATTAAAAAATAATTTCTATGATTTTTTATATGAAATATCTTTTTCCTCTTATGCTAATAATTTACAAGTTTTGCCTTTTCATTGTGTCTAAAGTGTTTTTGTATTTCATTCATACATTATTAAATGTTTTCCTTGGCCTTTACTGAAAGTACAATAATTAATCTATTGTTCTTCACACTCTGATCTCTTCTACATGATCAATTCTATTGGGGAGGCTTGCCACTGAACTTTTTATTTGACCTACTGTGTTTTTCATTCCAATCAACTTTTCAGTTTGGGTTTTCTTCACTATTTCTTTCTCTTTACTGAGTTATATTTTCATATCAATAATTTTTTACTTCTTTGTTTCACTTAGTGTTATTGTTTTCTTTGAGTTGTTTGACCATATGTACAATGATTCTTTTGAGTTTTGTGTCTGGAATCGCATCTAAGCTGTTTTCACTGGAAGTCATTATTATAGAATTGATAGTTGTTGGATAAGACAAGTTGTCGTGGTTTGTCAAGTTTCTCATATTTTACCTTGGGATCTGCCCATTTGGGGTTGGATTGTTGCTTAAGATTATGTCTTTGTTATTGTTCTTTTACTTTAAGTTCCCCATCTTCTTTTAGTGAACATGTTTGCAAAGTTCAGTAGAGACTAGATTGTAGTCTAGTTGGGGTGCTGTTTTCATCTGATAAGCTGGTGTTCTGGGCACCAGGCTCTATCTCCATTCAGCCTCTGTGAGTTGAGTACTGTCTGCAGCAACAGTCACTATCGTCAGTTTACCCACTCAATAACAAGGTAGCAGGTGACTACAAAAAGGACACTTATCAAGTACCAACTTGTTTTGGTAGTATAGGAACCCTAACAGTACTGTGAATATTGATATGTTAGTTATTGTGGGTATGAGTAGAAAATAAACGAAAAGAAGGTATGGCAAAAAGTTACAGTGAGACCAGTGATGACTATGAGATTGCTAGATGGGAAGTTAAGGGTAGAGACATACAAAGAAGTCAAAGTAAATGAGGCAAAAGAAAAACAATGCTGGAGACAATGGGAGTTTGGGTTAACCACAGACTAAAAAGAGGAGGTAAAATATGTATCCAAATATCATAAAACAAGACAGTCTCTGGGCCTTATGAGAGGTGTGAGTAAGAGGATGGGTACAGGAAAAGAGAAAGGAAAAGTCAGAGAGAGAGCACAAACTTTAAAAAGGAGAGACAGACAGACAGAGGGAGAGGGAGAGAGAGGGAGAGAGAGAGAGAGAGAGAGAGAGAGAGAGAGAGAGAGAGAGAGAGAGAGAGAGAGAGAGAGAGAGGAGAGAGCAAACAGCAGGGGACAACACTAGCCTGCTGACTTATAGAGTAACATAGATAAGAAGAGGGAAAGAAAGCTGGGTGAAGACACATGATAATGAAATCACTGGAAATTAAGTAATACTTTTATGAGGAAGAGGGGCAAGGAGCTAGAAGACTGCAGCCACTGGTCTGCATGCTCCTTCTCCTCTGCCTGGTGGATCCAGTGTTTGCTTTCTGTGGTCTGGGCTATGCTCTCTGTTGACTTCCCTCAGTCCTGCTAGTCTTCTGTAGACCTTCAGCTCCTGTATTGTATGGAGTTTTCTTGACTCTATTCTGTAAGCCCTGGACAGATGGGGCAAACTGCACTCAGCCTTGGTTTCTGTGATTTTTCAGGGCCAACAGCAGTGGGAGGCTGCAAATGCCCAAATCAATGTTTAGAGCTTGTGCATGGTTTCCACAACTTAGTTTTTCCTTACTAGGACACTGACGGTGGTTCCAGCAGCAGTGACTGGGAAATCTTTCTATAACATTGTTCAAGAATTGGATTTATCTCTGGGTGCAGATTTGGCATTGTCTCTTCCTGTAAGAGTTAATCCAGGTGGGATGGGCAGTTAGCTGGGCCACACCTGAGATAGACAAGTGTGGTGGTTTGGATGTGAATGTCTTGCATAGTGTTATTTGAATACCTGGTCCTCAGTTGGTGACACTGTTTGGGAAGGATTAGAGGTGTTGCCTTGATAGAAGAATTATGTCACTGGGGGCTGGCTTTGAGACTCAAAAGCCTTGTCTCCTTCCAGGTTGCTCTCTCTTTGCTTCATTCTTGTGCTAAAGGGTGTGAGTGTTCAGCATATTGTTCCTGCCACTTGCTTCCATGCTTCCCCACCATCCTATCCACCTGAATAGAATCTATAAGAGCAAATAACCTCTTTCTTCTCTAAGCTGCCTTGGTCATGACGCTGTATCACAGTAATAAAGAAGCAACTATACAGCAGGTTCTCATTATGTTATGCTAAAGAGATGGGAAGAATAACTATCCCTTTATTGAGATAATGTATTTTCTTTCTCAGAATCGCTGTCCTCAGTGCAGTTACTCCAGGATCACCATAAGGTTCTGTTGGGTCTACCAACTTTTCTAAACCTAACTCAGAAAGGCATAACTTTCCTTTTTTTTCTTCTGTCCTTGTCTTCCAAATGCTGGCTAGAGCCTAAAGCAGTTTCTCTAACCCTTTGGGCTTCATTTTTCCTCCAAGGCTCCTCTTTCCTTCCACATGCCTCTTATCTGTCATTGGGCTGGTCTCCTTGTTGGCTTTTTCTTTCTCTTCTCTTTCGTCCTCCTCCAGATAGCTATTGATATTTAGTGTGTCTGCTTTGGGATTTTTCTTTCAAAACTATAATAAAATTGTCTTCTTGAGTCCATTCTTAAAGTCTTTGATTAACATGACCAAGACTTTCAAGAGGGGATACTAATGTATTGCATAATGTATGGCACTTTGACAGGATTCTCTCAAATTTCTGGAGACAGTATTTCTATTGCCACAACTTTTAGCCTAGCTTTCTGAAATTTGCCAGAACCTGAAGCTATACTGTGGTTGTGCTGGTTGTAATCATAGCAATAAGTCCAGCCCAACAGTAGAAGAGTTTGTGGGTCTGATGGTAGAAAAGATTTGTTGGGGAATTGATCCCGTACATTCTTGGGACTGGAGAAGTAGTTAATGGGATAATAAAATACTCATGTTCTCTTTGTTTTCCAAATTGTAATCAGCCATTCGTTCAGACATGGCTTCTAATCAGGCATCTTGTCTGGAAGTCCCATCTTCAGCACTTCAGTATTTAATTGACAAAACAACTCAGAGAGGGATTATAAAATGTCCCAGTTTCATTATGCAAAATAGTGAGATTTATAGAGACTGTCTCATGCCCACAAGGTAACCCAGCCAATAGGTAGCTTGTCTGGGACTCCAAATCTTTTGCTTTGAAAACTGTATCACAGTCTTAGCCAGACACCACACTAAATGTCTTAGTAAGACCTACTCTAACTACTTTGCTGAGAATTGGGTTCATCACGTGATTCCCCACCACACACACCCCTGTTCAGTATAAATTATTGAATCCAGGGTCTTGCAAATGCTAGGCAAGTGATCTTCTGGTCTACCACACCCCGTTCTTGTCATCCTAGTTACCATGGGTGTAAAAAGTCTTTTTCTGTCCTGTCAGCCAGCTCCCAAATAATGACATGGAAACTTATTATTAATTATGAAAGCCAGCCTTAACTTAGGCTTATTCCTAACTAGCTCTTACAACTTAAATCAACCCATTATTATTAATCTACCTCCTGTTTCCTCTCTGTGTCTCCTGAAGTCTCCTGTACCTACATTCCTCCTCCTCTTTCTTTCTCTCCTCAGCAATCCTGCCCATACCTGCCTGGCTATTGGCCATTCAACTTTTTCTTACAATAATCATAGCAATATACATCTTCACACAGTGTACAAATATCCCACAACACTTGGTAATTCTGCCATCTCTAAATTGTCTACAGGACACCCCACTCTTCTCCCTCTGGTTGGTCTTCTGTCAAAGGACACCAAGAAAAACAATTTTAAGACAAAAATTAAACTAGTCTTTTCTTATACCACTAAAAGGGGACCTTTTGATGCTATAGGTACCTCCCGGGATTATGCCAACAATTTCAAGTCCTGTGACTCCCTGACATCTACTTCCTGCTGACTTTTGACTGTGCCTACTGTCTTTGGGGAGCTGATCCCCCCAACTCTCCCTTGCCCATAATCAGAGGATGTATTGTGAATCTTGGGTGTTCCTGAGACCCTTTGGGTGCATCCAGTTCTGACTCATAAAACACAATGAGGAATTTACAACTTTGATTTCTGCCATAGGCATAAAATTAGCCACCTAATTCTGTGTTAGGTTTTTCCTCCTAATTATTTCTTTATTGAACTACTCATGTCACAGCAGGAGGGAATGCTGATGTTATGTACCTCAGTGGAGAGAAACTTAATGAGGTGGTGTGCTGAGTCCCTTCGCTCTGCCCCTGCTCCCTGCCCTGGCTTCTGAGAGATTGTGCCTGTGGTCCACAACCACACTTGCCTGCTTGGCCCCCTGGTTAAGAGTATTTGATGAGCAGAAGCACTGAAACCAGAGTATCCATTTTCCTGTCTTTCTCTGTGTTGGGCCATTGAAACGGACTCTGTCCCTCTCCAAAGCCATTCCTTGTCCCTGCCATGTGGCTCTCTCATATAGTTGTCTCTCTGGTTCCTATGTTTTTCTCTTTAAGAATAACAGCTCCCTGCTGGGGCCAGCCAGCCCTGGGGTTCACACCCATCCTGTAAGATTCTCTAAACCCCATTTCTATCGTCTTAATTGATCCCCTCACTAGACACTCATTTTACACATATCATCAGTTCCTGCTTCTTGTACTCTCAAGTACAGATATGGGTGTTCACGTGATTCAAGGCCTTCCCCCCACCCCAGGCACAGCAGTGAAAATGATTGCCTGCTTAATCAAGAGACATTGTGAGAGATTAAGTCCTACCTGACAACCACATTGCCTGTGCCTTCAGCACTGCAACCTTGCCCTCATTCGGGAAGGAAATATTCAAGTGAGTACAAGGATTGTCATATAGATGAAATAATGCACAGTGAAGTTGCCCTGGGCATCAATTTGCCCGATAAAACTGTCTGAGACTTTAGTACAATCCTGTCTAAAAAAGAAGAAGAGGAAGGAGGAGGAGGAGAAAGAGGAAGAGGAGGAAGAGGAGGAGAAAGTCTGGGACTGGGAAGGTAGCCCAGTGGGAAAAAACACTTGTCACACACACATGAGATCCTTAACTTGATTCCCATAACCAAAATTTTAAAACCAGCCAAAGTGGTAAATACCTGTAATCCCAACATCAGGGAAACAGGGCAGGAGGTGCCCAGAAGCTTCCTGGTTGGCCAGCCTTGCCTAGTTGTCAAGCTTCAGGCCAGTGAGATACCCTGTCTAAAAATATAAATGGTTGGCACCTGAAGACCAGCACCTGAGGTAGACGCTGGCCTCCCTACCCTCACACGCATGCACACAAGAAGACTAGTGTTTGGTCCCCAGTACCACACCACATGAAGTAATCTTTATCTTGAAGCTTTGCTCAGAGTAGCAAAGCTCAGCTGTTTTAGGTGGAATCTCCCCACTGTGGGGTTGGTGCTGCTTGGTGTCACAGGCCACCCTAGCCTTGCACACTCCCTGTGACCAGATGAGCAGTCTTAGAAAGAAATGTGTGAATGAAAGAAGATGTGATGTTTTTATTTATTTGCAAGTCTGTTATATAATAACGTTTATTAAAATATTTAAATGAAAAAGAGATAGAGCTGGGTGGTGGTGGTGGTATACACCACCAGTCAGGAGGCCTCTGTACTCAGGAGGCAGAAGCAGGCGGATCTCTGAGTTTGAGGGCAGCCTGGTCTACAGAGTGAATTCTAGGACAGCCAGAGCTATGCAAAGAAACCTTGTCTCAAAACAACAGAAAAGAAAGGAAGGAAGGAAGGAAGGAAGGAAGGAAGGAAGGAAGGAAGGAAGGGAGGGAGGGAGAGAAGGAGAGAGAGAAGGAAGAAAAGAAGGAAGGAAGGGAGAGAAGGAGAGAGAGAAAGAAAGGAAGGGAGGGAGGGAAGGAGGGAGGACGGAAGGAAGGAAGGAAGGAAGGAAGGAAGGAAGGAAGGAAGGAAGGAAGGAGAGCAACAGTTCTGGGTTTATCAGTTTTATTACTCACATAAAACTTATGCAGATGATGCTCTAAACTGAGAAAAGTTGGCCTAGCTATCAGCAGCCTGAGCGCTCTCTTACACTGGGCTCTTGATGGCCACTTAGCATCTGCACCTGGTTTGTCTTCTAAACAATGTAATGCCTGAAATAACTAACAGCTCAGTGACACACAGGAGACCCAGAAGAACAGAACTGATCATTGTATACCTCTCACGACCGAAGGGCTTGGCAAATAGAAGGCTGGGTGAGGAAGTCCTATCTCGTGGGAAGTAGGCCCCTGGCAAGTTGTCCAGTGACTTTCTGGGTGGAAAAATGTTAGAGCTTCCCTCAGAGAGTTGGTGTGAGGATTAAATAAATCAATAGGTATATAAAATGCATGAAACCATAAATATTTTTTAAAATGCTGATGCATGACAAACAGAGCTCACTACTACTTCTACTGCAAGGGGTGGATTCACTCACACCTATATTAGGTATCTGTGTCCAACGTATAGGACCTGTGGAAAGCCAGCTCCTCGAGACAGTCCTGTACTTTCAGCATCGCATGGAGCTGTTTGTAGGCCCCAGCTAACAACAGCTTTGCTACAAGATGGTTTTGTTTGCAAGAGAGAACTGCCCTCCATGGCTTCTCTTGTTATGCGAATGAACAGTTTGCAGTGCACATGAACACTGGCAGGCACCTGCTTCTGAACATTTCCATTCACGAGAACCAAAAAAGAAAAAAAAAAAACTCTCAGGGAAGAAGAAAAAAGTTTTTTTTTTTTTTTTTTGTTTTGTTTTTTTTAATCTTTCCACTTCTCTGGAGTCTTTCTAAAATGGCTTCTCCTGGGAGATTAATTATAGAGGCCCCGATGTTTCCTGGAAATGCTAAAACATTTTAAAAGAATACGAAGACACTACTTGATGAATGGCTGGACTCTTTATTGCCTAACAATCCAAAAAGAAAAATGCATGTTTGAAACAGAACAGGATGTAATGGAATCTAAGTAGGTGGACTGTAAAACGGGTTTTATTAACTATTTACAGTGGTCGTGTAAATTGTTTTAGTCTACGCCTGAGAAAGTTCCCTGGGAGTTTCTGAACCTCTCGTGGCACTTATGTTTTTCGTTTGCATTATAAAGGTGACTGGTCAGCTGCTAGGATGAGCCTCTCCAGGTGCCTCCAACCTCCCCACAGCTCCTCTGCATCCTTCAGAGAGGCAACCTTAACAAAAGAAAGGGACAGACTGAGAAAGCATGGGAATCTTCGCCGCTATTGTTCACAATACACAGCTCCACCACTAGAGTCACCTTAAGAGACACTATCTAACCCTACAACCTGCTCCCTTGGCAGGGCTTCTTTGCCCTATGTTTGAAAGAGGTATTAAGTTTGTTTTTAAGCTGTGGTGCACCATAACTACAGCCTCAGCACTTCAGAGGCAGGGGCAGGAGGATCAAGATTTCAAGCTAGTCCCAGGCTACACAGAAGACCCCGTCTAATAAAGAGAGAGGGAGGGGAGAAAGGAGGGAGGACATAGGAAAAGAGCGAAGTTAAAGTCTGTCCCAGAGAAAACAAGCCATGCACTTGGAAAACTTTTCCATGAGCTTTTCCCCTGTGATCCATAGTCTCTAATAACTGCCCCATTCTTTATAGTGTTTACTAAGTAGCGGGTGAGTTATCAAGACGCCTGGCCTCTCCATACTGGTCATTCCCTAACCACGAAGAACGTCCTTGGCGTTGTGGTGTATGATACAGAGGGATCAGGCTGCTTACCTACAAAATGAAAACACCTCCCCAAAAGATCTTGAAAAAACAAAAGCATTTTATATTTCAAAAGGAGTGCAGAATCTGTTGTCACTGTGGGAAAATATGTCGTTCTGTTGCTTTAGGTTTAATTATGACGTAGTGTTGGTTTGTTTTTAACTATAAGTGAGGACAGCAGCACATTCTCTTCTTAGTGGGGACCCCCCCCCAATCCTAATCTGCCTGTGATGTGGGCTCAGCTGTTTACCAGAGGGCCCCACCAGAGCTACCACTACAGCTTCTAGGTCTGGCACCACAAGTCCTGCTGTCTGTCCCCCATCCCTGGCACAGGCCTTGGCACAGAGTGGGCACACCTCAGTGATTACAATCACAGTTTCTGCCACAGTAGTGCTAGCGGGTCACCACTGAAGCCCTGTGCTGAGCACGTCACAAACATGTGCCAGTTCTCCATTTCTCTCGCCGATTCTTGACATCCCTCCCTCATAGCTCCATTTTACACAGAGAGAGGGCCTGAAACTTCGAGGTTAAGCGAGTTGACAAAAGCCATTCAGCAAGAAGTGAACAGTGAACCATCGGCCAAGGTCAGTCAGATCCAGAAACTCACACTCTGTCGTACATGCACTGCCAGACTCCTCGATGCTCGGTAGACTAGCTGCTGGCATCCTGACACTGGGCTGGGTATTGCATCGGAAACAGCACGAAAGCCACTCTCAACCAGGCTCAGCACTGAGAAAGCACCAGGTGAGAACAGGTTGGGGAGATCCCCCTCCAGTTCTAAGTCTCCAGGTAACAATTCCTCCTGAACACTGTTGGAAACATTTAGCCCTTAGGACTTAGCCCTTCCTTGGAGTTTGAAAAGAATCGGTTGGAGGTGAAGTCCAGCAGGAAAGTTTCATAGTCCTTTCTGAGCTGTGATGTACTCAGCCGGAGAGAGTGCTGGCGTGCTTTTGCTGGTGGAGGCCAATGGGAGAGAAGAAACACTCTCTTCATTTGCTCTTCTAGTACCTCAGACACTAGTTCAGTCAGTACCATTTTCAGGAAACCCTGGAATGTCTACAATTATTTTACAAATGATTGGGGGCAGTGGGAGGGAGTGTCATCTCGCTTCTCTTCCTATTGGACAATGACATTTCCAGGTATAGGTAGAAGCTCTTGTAAGCAGTACACAGAGGCAGGGCATCCCGTGGATTCCTGTGCAGGCAAGCTGTGGTTACTAACTGGTTGAGTGTTGGGTCTGGCCAAAGTGCAGGGTTATGGACAGATCTTACAAAGTTCTTCCAGCCAGAAAGTGTGTGGTTCCTTTGGCTAATTTTCCAGTTCATCTCATTCTTTTGTGATCTAGCTTTTAACAGGTTCCATTTATTATACAAAATAAAATGTTATTCCCCGGTGGCATAAGGCCAAGCCCATGTCATCTACAATAATGAAACCGGAAAGCACAGAGACCTTAATGTCAGACAATGAAATGAGGAATTCACAGAGCTGGGATCATGGAGAAATGTGCATCTCACTGCCAACACGACACATGAGAGCCTGAAAACGAGGAATCAGAGAAGAAGGTGGGCTGTTCGTATAAATGATTTTCCCATCGCTGGTCTACCTGTCTAGCTTGCTTTTTGTTTCCTCTGGTACCTGGATACAAATTGCATTGTAAAATAGAACATCAAAGTTAATAGTGTGAACCAAGTGTTAGGCATGATAAGCTGTGAAGACGACATGATTCGGGAGGGTGCTGAAGAGAAACGGAAGAACTTGCATTCAGTAATAATGAATCATGTCAACTAGGAGACATGGTGGGAAAGGAGAACGAAACTTGAAAAACAGAGAAGTCCGTGTGGCAGAGAGCTAATTATCCTGACATCTAATCTTCCAGGAGGCTAACAGTTCAACTGCTAATAGTCACCCAGGAATGAGCTGTGGAGATATTTTTAAATATGCCATTTTTTTTAAAGATCCAGTATGCCTTCATCTGATAGTCAAACCCTTAAAGACCAGCTCAGCTGCTAGAAGAAATTCTGAAGTCCTCTGTTCAGCTTTGCTTTAGACACTGGGAGGTTATTAGCAATAATAAGTTCCATTCCTGCATGCTCCTAGAACTTAGCAGACTTTGAAGGATCATAGCACCTCCAAGCAAATCAGCCAGTACAGTATTTTGTGTTGCTATTTTTATCTGGTTCTATTTAATAGTTTGGGAAAGTGGAGGAGGAAACACCGAGAGCAAAGCTTCTAATTTTATTTCCAGAATATTCTGTAATTGGCTTTGTTAGGTAAATATATGAAACTACACCATTCTGGGCACTTTGCATGAGCTGGTTCATGGATTTCTGAAAAACCCTGGGAAACAAGTTTTGTCATTTTTTTGGTTCTAACTTACAGGTAAAGAAACAAGTTCAGACTGGATCCTTGCCTAGGGCCACACGGAATAGCCACAGAGGTCTGTGTTGTAAGCATTTTTCTTCCCAGCAGAGTGCGTGGCCTCACATGATTCGCTGTCTGTACTTTTAGATGATCTATGAAATTACATCATCTAGAGCACGTGTTAGATTCTGCTGGCTTCTTCTGGTCATTGTGGACCCATGCAGACAGGCCTGTGACTACTTACGGTCCAGAAGAAAAGACAGACATGGAATAGACCATTTGTCTTAGTTAGGGTTTCTATTGCTGTGAAGAGACACTATGACAGCTACAACTCTTACAAGGAAAACATTTAACTGGGGCTGGCTTACAGTTTCAGAAATTTAGTCCATTATCATCATGGCAGGGAGCATGGTGGCATGCAGGGAGGTGTGGTGCTGGAGTCCTATATCTAGTAGGCAACGCAATGAGAAGTTGACTGAGACACTGGGCAGTATCCTGAGTACAGGAAACCTCAAAGCTAGTCCCCTTTCCACAGTGACAGGCTTCCTCTAACAAGGCTATACCCATTCCACCAAAGCCACACCTCCAAATAGTGCCATTCCCTATGAAATTGTGGGGCCAATTACATTCAAACCACCACAAGAAGTTTAGTGCATTATCATCATGTTGGGGAACATAGTGGTACGAAGGCAGATACGGTGCTGGAGGAGCTGCTACAAGCTAATATGCTGGCAACAGGAAGTAGACTGTCTCACTGGGCATGACTTGAGCATATACAAACCCCCAAAGCCCACCTCCATAGTGACACATTTCCTTCAACAAGACCACACCTATTCCAACAAAGCCACACCTCCTAATAGTGGCACTTGTCTTTGGGGCCATAAACTACCACATCATTTAAAATTCATAAGCATATAAAGATCTCTGAAGAATAAAAGGGATTCAGGGTCAGGAAGTGCAATTATACCAGCTTCCTTCCGGCTTTCTCTTCTCTGAGAACATTTTTAACCATAAGTCAAGTATAAGGCAACAATACAAATCATGAGGTCTACAGTTTCTATTCCCCCTTGAAGCTTAGGCTGATCTGTGAAAGCCCATGTTCTCTCATTTCAACAACATTCCTTCTTCCTTTTATGGAATAATGTGAAACATTATTTTAAGATGTGTTACACTCTTTTATGCTGTGGAATATTTGCTTAATGATGCAAACTTGTTGCATTCTTGCGTTTGTTTAACTCTGTGAAGCTGTGTTACTTTGCCTGTCTAAAACACCTGATTGGTCTAATAAAGAGCTGAATGGCCAATAGCAAGACAGGAGAAAAGACAGGCAGGGTTGGCAGACAGAATAAGTAGGAGGAGAAATAAGATTGAGGAATGAAGAAGGAAGAGGACATGTTATGAGTAGTTTTTTCCCTTGAGGATCCCACCACACCAGCCCCAAATAATACACAGAGACTGTGTATTTGACATAATTCTGTTGGCCTGTTACTAGCATTTCTTATTGGCTGGCGCTTTCTTAATGATTAACCCATTTCTATTAATCTAAGTATTTCCTCGTGGTCTTATCTTATGGGAGAGAGGGGCTGGCATTCTACTCTCCATCCTCCATCTTGGATCTCCTCCTTACTACTTCCTTTCTTCACCTTGTCTCCTAGTCCCGCCTATCTTGCTTTCTTATTGGCCAACAGTGTTTATTCATTAACCAATACGAGAAACATATATACAGAATGACATCTCCCATCAAAGACACCTGGGGCCAGCCATACAACAAGCTACTGAATAAGAAGTAAAGAAAGGTATATAGAATAGAGAAAGATAAAAGCTCAGAGGCAAAAGGTAGATGGGATAATTTAAGTTAAAAAAATCTGTCTAGAAATAAGCCAAGCTAAGACTGGACATTTATAAGTAATAATAAGCCTCTGTGTATTTATTTGGGAGCTGGGTAGGGGGCCCCCCAAGAGTAAAACAACAGCAATAAAACAAGCAACACTTTAAGGACTTGCCTTGAGGGTCCTGCTAGGCTTATTCTAGTCCTTGACACTGATAGAGTGCCTTAGAGTTGACTGACATCTTCCCATCCCATCCATCTTTTCAACCATCTTGAGAATGATGCTGAGCCCTTCATTTAGTAAGCAATAACAGTATTTCTGAGTTCTCTGCCATGTGCCAGGCCCTGAGCTAAGCACTTCACTCTCTGTATTCAATTCATCTTCATAAGAACTCTGTGAAGCAAATATGACATACAGTGGCATGTTTGAGGCCAAGAGAAGTGATTTGTCTAAAGCCTGGCAGGTGAGGGAGGAGTGGGGAAGCAGGCACTCTGAGCTCAGGGTACCTCCTAGGAAGATATGACTTCTTACAGTCAATTGACCTATGAAGGACAGTGTTAAAAGGCTTTTCCTCCATAATCTCCATCCTTCTGCATAGCTAGGGAGAACTGCCCACAATGGAAAGATTCTCAGCCTGACTAGAGGATAGAGAAATTGAGGAACACATTTTGTTACGATGACACGTGGCTATTAAGGAGTGAAGGAAGGGACACAAAAAGGGTTTGCATACTTAAGGCAGACTCTTTAGCAAAAGCATTCCTAGTCTATGACTAGAGTCAATCACGGCTGTTGAGTGTTCAGTGTTTGATGTGTTTATTATCACAAGCGTAGCTTAAACACAGAAGCACAGCACATAGGCAGGCTAACTTAACTTTCAATGCTGTCAGCTAGAGTAAACCCATTCCCAAACATCATAGTCAGCAAGTATGAAGGCTGCCCAAGAAAGATGACTTTGAAAGTGTAACACAAAAAATAAAAAGACCCAGTAAGTGATATTGGGGTTCAAGCGTCAAGCTGAAGATCAGAAAAGCAAAGCAGCTGGGCACTAGCTCTCACTCTACCTCAGACTGAAAGGCAATTCTGGCTCCACCAAACCTCAGACTTCTGCCTCTGCTCAGGATGGCTGGAGAATCCAAAGACTTAAATGTCTTCCTATCCTCAATATAGCTGGAGAATGAATACCTGATACTGAGACCTTGCTTCTGTCTTATATGCCTCCCTAATGCTGGGGTCAAAGACAAGAGCTCTGTTACTCTTTACTCTTGTGTAGGCCATGGTGGCCTTGAATTAACATACATCTGTTGACCTCTTAATCCTGAGTCCTGGGATTAAAGGTGTGTACCTCCACTGACTGCTCTCTATAGCTTGAGGCTGACCTTGCTTTCCAAATCCTCAGGCAAGCTTTAATAAATCATAAATAATATATCACCACAGAAAGTGTTAATAGTATCATTGGCTTTTTCCCGCCTGAGCTTCATTCTTGCCAGGCTCTTAAGAATGAAGACACTTTAGAGTCTTGGGTAAAATAATTTCAATACACAAATCATGTTACTTATATTATATACAGTTTCATCTTCAAGTACCATTTCATGCTATAGGGATGTGGCCACTCACATTTTAAAATTCGACCACAAATGAGGCCATCTGGCTTAAGCATTCTTTAAAACTCAGATTTAAACTCTCCAAAGGAAACTGGGATGGCACAAAAGCTATTTTTAGAAATACAAGAATAGGCAAACCAGTGACAAACTAAATCATAGAGACATGATCACATATAGAAGAATTTTTAAAAATCAGATATGAAGATATGGGCTAATTATAGGGGGGGGTTGCCTGGCATTTTACTTCCCTGTCACTAGATGGGGCTCACTAGTTGAGGTTACTTCCTGCCCAGATTTGGATTTTGTGTCAAACAACAGAGAGGATTCAACTGGGGTTTCTGTTCAGTTCTTGAAAAGATAAGTTATTGGAAGGCATTCAATGGGACTCCTAATAAGATTGACTTTTTTTTTTTTTCCTTTTTGGTTGACCACAAAAGTCTTATTGAGCAAAGCTAGCTTTATCCCAATTGAACATGAAATAGGTCACTATTAGAAAAGACAGCTTCGCTGTGTTTGTACTTGGGATTAACAGATAAAATAAATAGTTCTTTTCTTCCCACGGGCATTGATGAGGCAGCTTTCTCCTAAATGACTGGAGACTTCTGTTCTTTTCAACAAACACAGCCCTCCAATTAGGGGCTGCAAATAAGATTATATGCCCCGAATAAGTCTGAAAAGGCCCTTTTATAATTAGAAAGTTTGTGTGCGAAAACTGAAGCAGCATTAAGTGCTTGCTTGCTGCAGCTTCATTACAAGAGCCTCAGGAAGATTCCTAAACCCTCATGTGAGTGCTCCAAAATGATAAAATAAAAACTATGGAAAACAGTAAAGTGTATCCCACCCTTCCCCTCCCCCTCTCCCTCTTGCTTCGTCTTCTTTCTCCATCATCCCATTGAGGAGCAGATACAAATCAGCGCTGTTTATGAATTAGGCATAGTTTGGACACACTGTCGTTGAGTAATAGAGTATTAGACTCCAAGCAAAAAATAAAGGATGCAATCGCAACTGCCTTGAGAATAGAGCGCATAGACTCCTTCCCTCCAACACTTCAATGATGGCTGCTCTGTCACTACTATGACACAATAACGTATTGAGTACTGCTGCGTTCAGCCTTTGCTAAGCTTCCTGGCCTGTGGACACAGTGGCGATTGTCCTCATCTACTCTTCCAGATCAAGCGGAGCTCAATATGTGAATGGGCCTTTCCGGGATGAGTAGGTCTCCTCTCCACACACGCAATGCATTCAGAATTAGTGGACTGAAGCCACTGGACCCTTGGAGAATAAGGTGCAGCCATGCATTGCTTCCTCTGAGCTAAGAGGAAATCACAAGGATGGGACGGAGGCAGTGAGCTAGCAGTCTCCAGACAGAAAACAGTAGCTCCAAACACACCAGACAGAACTGCTCCCCATCCCCAGCTCAGCACGTCCACACGTATATTTTAGATGCTTGTAACAGCCAGGCATGGTCCTTGAACTGGGTTCCTACCGGGGCGCCGACTAAAAACCTCAGCTCACAGCGCTTGGGTTCGAGTGCTGCTTAACCGGGCGAGGCGTTCTTCCCCTTGCCACTCTTTTAGCTGTGCAATAAAGCCTGCTTCTCGAGGGTAGTGGCTTAGAATTGACATCATTAGAGAACTCTTCAGAGCCTCTGATATGTAGGAGAAAGTCATAACTATTCCATAAATGAGTGAAGGTGTCAAATCAGGGTTTTCAAAACCTTCAAATTCATTTAACAAACTCAAAATGCAGATACTGTCTTCTGGTATTTTAATATTCACACACACACACACACACACACACACACACACACACACACACACACACACACACACACCCCAGCCAGAATCTTAATTTACAATCACGGATTCTCTCAGGAACCAACACTTTGTTGACTTTTGTTTTTGGGATTTAGGTTTGTTGGTGGTGTGGTAGTGGCCGTGTGTGGGTGTTTTGCCTGCATCTATGTCCATGTTCCACTCATGTGCCTGCCTGGTGTCCACAGAAGACAGGAGGGCATCAGAGTTCCTGAAACTGGAGGTACAGCTGTTGTGGGCCTTCACGTGGGTGCTGGGAATCGAACCCAGGCTCTTGGGCAGAGCAGCCAGTGCTCTTGACTTGTGAGCCACCTCTCCTGCATTTTAATATTTTAAAGAGCGTAGTTAGTGGTTTAAAGAAAAGACTTCTGAAACAAGCAGCTAGCAACACCATCGATCATGCTCAGACTTCTTTCACAAAACATGGCCATTTCTTGCGGTGTTAAGCATTTTTGAAAATTTCTTGATATAGTCTTAGCTTCCTAAGCAATTTTCGGTCCTAAACACACCATTGTCACTTAAAATCTTGCAGGGGGAAATACAAAACAAAAAACAAACACAGGCTTTGCCTATAATTGCAGCCCTCAAGAGGCAGAGGCAGGAGGATTGTAAACCCCTGGAAGCTGGGCTACAGAACAATACTGTCTCTCAATATGATGGATTTAGGATTAGTATAGGGAATAATGTTTTCATTATAGAATCACCAGTCTGAAAATAACAAAGAAAGTCAGTATTTATTAGACAATAAAATAATTACATCTAATAATATTTTTAAGTAACTTCAACGAAGTTATAATTTTAAAGTTAAAAAAAAAAAATAATCTTATCAGGGCATGATGGTATTCTCCAGTAATTCTAGGATTTGGAACAGGGACTAGAGGGCCAGCAGGTTGCGGTCCACTGGACTTCATGACAAGACCTTTGCCTCTAAAAATATCCAAGCAAAACAGCAACAACAAAAACACTTTCCATGTCAGTCTCATGATAGAGTAATTGTGCCACATGACCAACTGAACAAATCTTTTTTAAGTGGCTTTTGGAGCCTTTAGTTTTTCCTGTGTGACTCTGTTTTCCCTTACTGCTTCTGTCCTTGTCTCACTTACTCATGCAAACTCATGAATTCAAAGTGAATGAGAGCTTATTGTTTCACTGAAGTCATGAAGTATATCACACAGAAAAAAAAAAAAAAAAAAAAAAAAAAGCTGAACCTTTGGGAAAACACAACACAGGATCTGGAGACTGCAGCTCAGTGGGAGAGCATGGCCAGCAAACAGGGCCCAGGACTGCCATGCCCAGACCCAAAGCAAAACAGAAACAACAGGCCAACTCAGAATGCATAACAAGAACATGTTTGGAAAACAGCTATTTTGCTCTTTTTAGATAGTAAGACTTAACCTTTCTCACCAATAGCAGACTTTTCAATAGCATCACTGAAATAATTCTAAGCCAGGGGTCCGGAAATGATTTCTGTGACCCACTATTCCAGTGTGTCATGCAGGGGCCCATGTCCTTGTCTTGTGGCCATTTAACTCTGTCTCTCTTTCTTTTGCCTTTCTGTTGGAGGCTTTGCTGAGATGCTATGCTCTGGAAACTGGGTGTTTTATAAAGATGGGTGCAGTCCATATCACACCCCACCTCTGTAGGAACAGACTGTGGTGGTCATGGCTGTTGTGCTACAATTACAAAGACCCCTTTTGTTTGTTTGTTTGTAGGTGAGTTCATGGAGGCATTGGGGTCACTAACAGTGGTGGTGTAACAGGACCCCAGACCTTAGTAGGCCCCTAGACCTTAGCACAACTGATGCCATGATGAAGTACCATTTGAGTCATAAAATTCAACACGTAGATAGCACCACCTTCTGAAAACGAAAATGAAGGCCTAATCCATCAAAGTCCATAGTGCTAGGAAAGTCTCTAAATGTACTAATTTTTCTATTTTGACTTCTGTAGATCTGCTTCAAGCTAACTGTTCTTGCTAGCTGAAGTTTGTCAACCAAGGATGTGATTTTTGTGCACAAAAGTTCACCACGAGAAAGGCTCAAGGCTACACTGGGATTCTTAACCCCCAATGTGGTTGCTGGGTGGCAATAAAGACTTTCTGTTGGCTTGTTTGTGTCTAAGTAGTCTTCTCTGGTGGGTACCCTACAATAGTGGTAGAATTAAACATGGAGTAGCTGCCGTGAGAATCCTCAAAAACAGTAAAATAAACTGCCATCTCTCCACAATCCTGTCTGAAGGGATTTACACTAAAGAACTGATCCCAGAATTACTCACCATAGCTGAGAAGTAGAAACTGCCTAAATATCCCACCAATGAGTGAACAGATAAAGATGACCTGGTGTCTACATGCACTCCAGCATTATTCAACCTTAGAAAAAAGTCAATCCTCACAGAAGCGATGGCATGCATGAACCTCCCAGACAAGGTGCTTAGTAAAATAAGCAAATGGCAGGAACACAGACTCTTCCAGGTTCTGTGTACAGGGCGTATTTAAAGCATTTGAGTTCATGGCTGTAGAAAATAAAATGATGTTGCCAGGAACAAAGGGAAGGGGAATAAGGACTCACTGACCAGAGGCCTGGAGTTCCAGTCATGCCAGTAGAGAGAGTCCCAGCAACATCTCACAGATGTGGGCACTGAGAAGGTTAAGAAGGGAGCCTTCCTCATATGTAGCTTAGGAAAACAAAAAACAAAAAAACAAAACCTTACAGAACTGTTATATTCGATCAAATGTCTTTTCAGTAACAACATGACTGAACAACAGAATTTAAATTATTACTGGAAGAAATAAAATTAAGAAAGAAAAAAACAAACACCAAATACCTGGCTCTCCATCCCATCCAATTAAATCTGAATGCCCAAATTTGTGACTGAGTAATTCTTCAATTTCTCTCTCTCTCTCTCTCTCTCTCTCTCTCTCTCTCTCTCTCTCTCTCTCTCTCTCTCTCTGTGTGTGTGTGTGTGTGTGTGTCTCTCTTTCTCGCTCTCCCTCTCTCTCTCTCTCTCTCTCTCTCTCTCTCTCTCTCTCACACACACACACACACACATATGGTTGTGTTTGCATACCCGTGTGTATGTGTATGTGGAGGATAGAGATCAATGTTGGTGTGTCTCTTTATTACCTCCCACGTTGCCTTTGAGACAGATTCTCTTGCTGACCTTGAAGCTCATTCATTAAATTAGGCAGGCGGGCCAATGATCCTCAACCCTGAGATCTGCATCTACTTTTTACATAGGTGCTTGGGATCTGAACTCAGGTCCTTGTGCTTGTGCAACACACACTTTATGCACTGAGCTATCTCCTATTTGTTCGAGTTATTTTTTATGTATATGTGCCCCTTTATCTGCAGGCATGTCTGTGTACTACATGCATACAGTGCCTGTAGAAGTAGAAGGGGATTGGGTCACCTGGAGCTGAAATTTTAGCCGCTTGGGTCCTAGGAAGCAGGCACAGGCTCTCTGTAACAGTTTCAAGTGATCTAAACAGGTGAGCATCACTCTAGTCCTCACTAATTTTTTGATATTCCTAGTTTCCTCTCTCAGCTGCAGATAGCTGGGTGCTAGGGAAAACCCTACACGCTGCACCACCTTCTTTCTTTAATTGCAATTCCCTTGCATATTTGCTTCCCAATCAGAACTGTGCAAATGCCTATTGTAATTAATGCCACCATCATCTTTCAAGTTTCTGAGCCTAGGAACTCAGGTGTCAATTGTTCTGAACTTACTGCCACCTATAGCTGCCGAACATAGTTCATTCTGTCTTGAGGCTCACTCCTCATTGCCCTCCGCCAACACCACATCTTTAGAACATTTTTAAATTGAGATTTAGTAATGGAGCTCTCATCCTTGGGGGGTGGAGGGAGGCACTGGTGTTTTGTTGTTGTTGTTTTGTTGTTTTGTTTGCTTGCTTGTTTGCCTTAAGGTCTCATTCTGTAGCCCAGGCTGGCCTCAACTGGCACTCCTGCCTTGGTCTCCTAAGTGTTGGGATTATAAATGTATACCACATAACTATCATATGTTTAGCTTTTTTTCATTAATGTGCTTTCAGAATAAAGTTTAAAACAAAGCCACTATGCCTATATTGCCATTTCGAACACAGAAAGGGATGCCAATCAAAGAAATAAGCCCTAAACAGTACTATTTATGTCCCTATAGTTAACACCCTGGGTGCCAAGTAGACTCAAGTTTAGGTTCTGAGTGAACCTTGCTATTCTAGAGGCTGCTACCAATCTGAACACAAACATTGCTGTGTTTGCCAAGCCTATCTCGGCATTAGCCTTGCTTAGCAAACATGCAATGTTCCATATTTCCAATTGTCTCACAGCTGCTCATCATCTCTCCCTGGTCCTTGATCAAGCCCTATATGATACCTTTTCCTCCTGTCTAATTCCACTTCAGACTGTAAAAACAGATTATGTCTTAATGGGGAGTGGGAATAAGGACAGTCACAGCAAAAGATGATAAAACAAAGATGGCAGGTGGTGGCCAAGGGCTTTGGAGACTATATACCTTCCCTTCCAAATCTCCTTTCATGGAGCCATACTAACTAGCTTTGTGGTATTTGTAAAGACCCACCCATTCCCTTGTATTTGCAGATCACCCAAAAAAGAACGCTCTAGAGGAAATGGCACAAAGCCACAAAATTTTAATTACAGCTTCGAATTACAAATGCGAATAAGCCAAAGTTTGAGAAATTTGCAAAACCAAGAAATTACTATGAATTTTGTCACAGTGCCAAGAATGGTGGTGGGTAGTTCCACATGAGCATGCAGGAGTTATACTACTATAAGAAGACAGTTTCTCACCCATTCCCAGCCAAAAACACAGAGCCAGCCAGCCTCCTTTGCCACTAACTGTTCAGACAGAGGGCCGTGGTATATAAAGAGGTCAGCTTCAGGTGGTATGTTTTATATAACCCATAACTAACATGTTTTCTTCATTCTAACCTAATTGGAGGTTGAAGTTTGAACAAGCCTCAAGACTTCAAACATTGCCATTGAGTTAGATATTGATTTGCTTTCAAAACTATTATCTATTTGACAAGCAGAGGAAATGATTCTTGAATCTGACCTGCCAAATTTGATTCCCAAGGAATATGACGAACATCCATTAGAGGGTTTATAGATATTAATGAGCAAGAGGGTGTTGAACCTCACACTCTGTAATTACACCCACAATTGACTCGACATTTAAAACAAATTCTGATATCATTTTCATGCATCATTGAAAACCTCTTATTTGTACACGTCCCAATTTTGACTCATAAAAATGAACATTTGTTTTTATACTTTCTTGAAAAATGCAATGAATAGAATAGGGACTCTGAAATGATCAGTTACCAAAAATATTTCTTTTTCATGCAAGAAGGTCTGTTAGCTACAAAATGTTTGCTTTATTTAACCACGTTTGTTTACATGCTTGTAGCCACTCTTGTTCATTTCACAAGTCCGGTTATTCAACTGTGACATAGGAATTATGTCCAAATACTCAGAGAAGCATTTGCTCATTGGTAATTAAAGTCTTGGGGTGAAAAGAATTAAAAGATTATATAAGAGGTAATAAATAATCTTATCTTCTAATGAGTAAACTGTCCCCTGTATTCTTTAGACATAAGTGATGTAGCTTCCTCTCCTGAGTTTTAATTTCTTCTACTTGTGTGACTTGAAAGGACAGGTTAGTTACACACAGTTAATGACCAGACACCATCTTGGGGATTGAGAACACAAAGACAAATAAGAGAGAAAGTAAATAAATAAATAAATCAAAATAACCTTCTTTCAAGAAACCCAATGTAGCATGTCCCAATATCTGGAAGTTTAAAATGTCACCCACAGGTAGTTAGTTTCCCGCAGCCCAAGTGCTATCCATCAACTCTCATGGAAGCCCCAATATAAAGTATAAAAAGAATCATGAATATTTCAGAAGCTACAAAAATGTCTGCAGGTTCATCTAGGTCTAGAACTTACAAGGGAAGATTAAATTTGCTGAAGCAGGCATGCTGGCTTCTTTGATGGTCCTGGTACAGCAGGGTGGGGATGGGGGAGGTGCTGTGCTCTGGAGTTAGGCTGATTCTGCACTTGGGCCTTTAGGGACCAGTGTAACTTCCCCTTGCCTCCCTCTGCGCTACTGCAGAATGGAGCTTAACAAGCACTCTGTGAGATCTGTTAGGAATACGGCCAGGCTTAAGACAGGGAAAGGAGCTTCATAAATGCAAATTATTAGGATCTCAATTGCTTCTCCCTCTACCTCAGCCCTTTGGGTCCTTAGAACTCAGCCCTACTCCACCTGAAGCAGTTACTTTGGAGATACATTCTATACACATACCAGGCCCGACATAGCAAGGAGAGGGGTTAGAGCTAAAATCATTGTAGCTCGGCGCCATTTGGGTTTGAAGTGACCTCATTAGTGACTCATGTTTTTGTAAGATGTAGGCTTTGGGAATTTGAAGAAATCCACGTAGAAATGCAGATTACCCCTGGGAGAGGCCTCTTCCCAGTTTGAAGAACAGAGGCAGTGAGTGTGGAGCCTGCTCAGGGGAAGGGAGTGTTGCAGCTGCCTTGGTAAATACCGCATTTGGGAGGGAAAAAATTCCTGGCCCGATGCCTCCTTTTTCCACGGTTCCCTGAGAATGGTCTCAGGTTCTTTCCGAAAGCTACATCTGTGAAAGGCAGAGCTGGCAGGGACAATTCTCAATGCACAAGAGGCTGGCAAGTCTCACTGATGAAGAGCTCCGAGACGCTGAGAGGAGGTGCGTCCTTCTGTCAACAGGAACTTCAGGGAGGGCCCTCTGAGGCCTACGGTCTTCACAGACCACAAAATGTCCTTTTCACTCTGTTAGATTGTTGCAGCGAGTTCTGGACGATGCTCACACAGAGGACAACAGAGTCAGGTGGCTCTTTCCTTCTGTTCCTGATGTCCCGAGCCACAGTGCTGTGGTAGGTGGCTGCTCTCCAAAGGAGGAGATGACACAGGGAAGGTGACATTTATCTGACCAGACCAGTGCAGTCCTGAGAAATGCCTGTGATGCTGTTGCTTTAAACTTCCTGGTAATCAAACAGAAGAGAAAAACAGGAATTGATTTTAATAAGTTATCCTATCCAAAACCCAGTGTAGCCAGGATAATGCCATTTCACCTGGGTTGAAACATTTCTTATTGGAGGGAAGTTAAAGTAAGGCTCCCAAGATTCAGAAAGCTCAGGAAACTTACAAGGCTCAGGAAGCTCACAAAATTTAGGAGACTCATAACACACACACACACACACACACACACACACACACATACACACACACACCTTTTCAGAAAGTATATACACAATAAAAAAAAGTGCAAGGGACAGGCAACTCTTCAGTGGAACTGCCGGAAAGTTGGTTGGGGACTCAAGGAGTGCAGCTTTTATGAGCTGTCTGGCACCTTTACTGTGGAGGGCTTTTTAGCGATAGAGTTGCTCATGTTACCTGCTCTCCCTTAACTCTAACAAACATTTGGTTCACCAAGCTGGACTTGGGTGAATTCATGTCTTTGGTCTCTTGTCAGTGCTCTATCTGGTGAAACTAGATGTCTTATCTCCCCAGGCAAAGTCACACACCGGCTGGCACGTAATTTGGACTAAAGCTCTACTTAACTGTCATTTCAGAAAGACTACACCATTCTTTGAAAACTAAGATAAAGCAGGTACATCCAAATTGCCTGACCGGGGAAGTACCTTCCATTTGAGTGCACTGTGTGATGTAGCTTGTTGTTTTCCGCCAGCCTTCCCGCCACCGGTGGGGCACACCGGCCCCAAATAACATGCAGAGATGCTGTATTTAATACAAGAAAAGCAACAGAGTTGAACAAGAGAAACATCTTAATGAAGAGGAATGACCAGTCATCCAACAAATTGGGTCCCACGAAATGTGCGGAGACCTCTCAAAGGTGGGGGAAGTATTCTGTTCTTGTCCTTACAGGAAAACAGAGAACACCTATCTTCAAACAACCAAGAGACAAGGAACATGTAGGTACCTACAGAAGAGAAGACAGCTCTCCAGAAAGAATCATTTAATGAAGATTAATCTGATTTATGGTAAAAATATTTAAATCTAGTAAACTGTTTCTATACAGAAATCTATTTCTCTTTACTATCTAGCATTCCTCTAGTCCCGATTCATGTAAACCAATGCTGGCTTTGGAGTTGGATTTGGCTTTCCTTCTCTAAATTCAAGCATGTTGTTAAGATTAAATTCACAGTTTCTGCTTTATATCAAGAAGCCAATTGATGTAAGGCAGAAGAAAACAAAATCTAGGGACTCATTTGCTTATACGCACTTTTCTCTCTGAAATCCTCATTTTCTCATATACATGTTAATGCTTATTGTTGCCTTTCCCCTAATGCATACCACAAAACTTGAAAATTTTACTTTATATTGATATTTAAGTTTTCCACAAGGAATAATAACAGTTCCTAACAGCAATCCTTGAATACTCCGGAAAGAAGATGGGGCCCCAAATGGACATTTCTACTCTACTCAACCTGATGCATCTGAACTACAAACTTCACCCTATAACCGGTTTGAGACTGCTTTGCTCAAGACAACTCATGACTAGCTAGCTGTAATGGTGCACCTTCTTATTACAACCTGGCCAGAGTTTCAAATAGAACTCCAGTCAAGCATTTTCTGCCACACAATGAATACCTACATATGTCACAGCCAGTTCTGCTGAGAAATTTGGTTGCTAAAAATTTTCTTCCTACAGGATCCCGTGGAGCAATCATCTTCCCATTTCAGCAGGAAGTAATTTTAAGATAATGATGCCCCCTCTCCCCACTCTTGGAATTTAGGGATAATATTCATCTTCATAGGGTTGGTTTTAGTTACTTGGGGTTGGGTATGGAAGGTGATATTTAGACTCGGTTATCTCTTTTAGACAGGAATAGGGTATGGTTGGGAAAGATATGGCTCAGAATGGATATAGGTAGATTAGCCTACCTTCTTGTGAATTATTTAGTAAGAGTGAGATATTAGTATTACAGCTTACATTGTTATATATTCTTATCTGTGGTAACCTATGTACTGAAAAAATTGTATATTATATTTTGTCATATTGTGTGAAATCTTTCCATTTATGTTTTATGCACATTATTCTCGCCATATTCTATGTATGTATACTTTGTTTGTGTTCAAGACATTTTGTATATTGATACAATTTGGGATATTTATCTTGCTGCCCTTTAGAGCTACCTCTTGTCTAGACATTTCTACTCTACCTCTACTTTAGGAATTTACATGTGCATAGTTACATTGTTTAGGTATGTATCCTTGCTTTACTCAAGGAAGTTTTAATCAGTTTTTTTAGCTAAGTTCCTGAGTATTACAGATTATCCTCACCCGTGTTTCCTTTACCTATGAGATTGGTCAGACATAGATGCTTAATCTCCAATCACTTCATAGACCTGCAGAACACGGCATTTAAATGTTTTAATATTAGTACTCCTTTGACATGAGACACTGTTGCTCCTGACAGCACTGTGCACTTTCCCGAAAGTATGTTGGACACTGTTGTTGCTCCTTCTGGGGTTCATCCTCACTTTGGCTATGGCCTCTTGGGCAAGGAACTGTCCCTACCTTGACCACTGATCTGGACATGCGGTCCTATGTGCTTTCAGGAGACAAACAGAAGACTGTTGAACCTTGCTAAGTCAGGGTAAGTCAGCCTTTCTACTTCTCTGCTTTTGTTGTGGTCTGTCAAGTACTCTTGGCCTTAGCCAAAACTGGCTGTATCAACATTGCTGTGAGACCTTGGGTGACTGTCCAGGTAGCTTGCTGTTTCTGTCCTCGCTGCATCTTTTGGAAGTTGCCCATCCACACTTCCTGTCTACCCTAGTATTGCTATTTTCCTTTTCAGGTCTTGATCAGGTTGTAGATTAAACTATCACAACAATTATTCTCTCTTCCTAGTTATATATATTAGGTACTAGACTTAAGCTTTCCAGCTTAGGATAACTCTATTGTAAACTCCGTTATTCCTTCATCCTAGGACTAGATATATAGGTCATTTTGTTCTCGATTTTCCTTTTCTTAGAGCACACTTGTTATTCACTGTTTTGGATATAGTTTTGTATCAAGCCCAAATCTTTTCTTTAGACTAAAAGGGGAATTGTAGCAAGATATTCACCTTGTCCGCACCTGTGGCTTAGGCCACACACATTGGGGGTGGAGACAGGGGAAACCTGAGGGAAAAGGCTGGGGAAGGGTCAGGGCCACTCTCTTGGTGGTGGATGCTGGACGGCTTAGGATCCGGTGGAACCCGCTGCGTTCATCTGCCTATGTTGTGAGTTATTTCTCCCTGAATAAACATCTATTCGGCCTAATTGTTTATCCTGATCCTTATTAAACCTCAATAGTGTGACTTAAAAAAAAAAATCAGCTTATCTGTTCCAGGTTCTACTGCTGCACACAATGAACCGTCACTTCCTCCTACTTCTGACAACTGGGGCAGTAATCACTCTGATCTCAAACCTCTGGTTCTTGGTCTCATGGCACAAAGATCCATTAGGTGGATTTCCTTCCATCTCTAATGTCCCCAAAGAACTCAGTGTTATGGCTTCTCCAGGTATCCACAGCTACTTTGATGAGTTCCCAGATCCTCCTGAGAAAAGGAAGAGCAGATTGTGTGTTACAGGCTGATGTACAGTGTGGAGACCTTGATCCAGACTCCTGCTCTGTACTCACCCACTCATCCCACCCAACCCCACCCCATCTTACTCTATACCATCCCACCCCAACCCAGCCCACTCTATCCCATCCCATCCCACCTATTCTATTCCATCCCATCCCACCCCAACCCATTTCACTCCACCACATCCCATCCCACCCCATCCAATCCCATCCATCCCATCCCACTCCCCCCATCCCATCCCAACCCATCCCACCTTATCCCATCCCACTCCATCCCATCCTATTCCATCCCATCCCACCCCATCCCATCCCATCCCACCCATCCTATTCTATCCTATCCCATCCCAACCCATCCCACTCCCCTATCCCATTCCACCCATCCTATTCCATCCCATCCCACCCCATCCAATCCCATCCATCCCATCCCACTCCCCCCCATCCCATCCCAACCCATCCCACTCTATCTCATCACATCCCATTCCATCCTATCCCTAGGAATCCACTGTCCCTGACAAATAACCTCTCTCCATCACATTCTTAGTCACAGAATGCTCTCTCTAAGGCCACGAATTTGGAACTTTGGCTTTCTCAGCATCTCACACAGAGAAGTCTATTATTCTCCAGAATCAGCAATTATTCAACACTGTTCACTGCAGGGCCTCCACCTCAAGAACATCTTTTATATAACCACAACTAGAAGAATGGTGAAGTAGGTTTGCATTCTGTTAGCTTCCATTGGTTTTCTTCTACTCATGGGGTTCCTCATGTTTTATAATTATAATCAAGCTGAGTGATTGTATTATTAATACCACATGTTGTTACAGAGTTAGAAAATAGGTCTGTTTTGTCTGTGTTTCATAGGGACAATAAGGGATATCAACCCTCCCCCCACCAACCCCCCCCCAAAAAAAAAACCATCATGGGTATAATAGTGCTAACCTTAACCTCAGAAAAACTCAGTTTCAGTCCTCAACCAAAATATATCCCATTGATCACTTCTCTTTGTTCCATTTCTGTCCTTAAACATTTTCTCTGGTTCTTGCATACAACTCTTCCTGAAGGGGGTCTCATTTTCTGTGCAGCCTCCTTTGTACCTCACTGTTCCTTTAATCCAGCATCATACTTTCCCTGGCCATTAAAAGCCTGTCTCTCAGTTCCTCACTAAGTCCTTCGTTGTTACCACCACTTTCTCTCTGCCTATTGGTACATTCACCTTGAGTCCATATTTTCTACTGTGAACAACCAAAAACCACATCAAAATGTGTCAGGGAAAATATTGGTGAATTAAAAAGACAAAGCATAAAGAGGTTTAATAAGCCTTGGTCTGCTGTTCCTGCCCTTCTCTTTGACTTGTTTCAAGAGCCTGCCAAATTCATTAAGACTTTAGAATGCTACATGTGGCTTTCCACCTTCCAGAAGTGACAATCAGCTGAAGGGCCCCAGACACATCCTAGTGGATGGAACAGAACTGCAGGAGAGGACAGTTTAGTGCCTGTGAAGAACTCTAAGGGAAAGACTTCGTATCTTTGGATGTTCCTTCTGGCTTCAGTAAGCATCACAAATACTGAGAGAACTTCTCTAAACAACTTTTGGGTGGGGGTACCTGGTCACTTGTAGATCCAAATCAGTAGAAGGCAGGGGAAGTAAAATGTTAGGCAAGATGAGCTGCTCCACTTTTCTCATCTGGAAAACATACTAGAATGAGCTACATAAAACAGGAGATCCAGCTAGGTGGCAGATCCCTCTTGGATTTGTGGTTCACAGAGAAAACAGCAATAAAACAAGACTCAATGGTCTTCAAGATGCTGTCACAACAACCAGGCTTTGGAGAACATTTCACAGACCATTATCACTATTGAGCAAGCAAGCACACTAGGGCTAAGACCTCAACTCAAAACCTGATTGTTATATATCATAAGTACACTTTGACTGATGTCTTCCCACAGCTAGTGCTCCCAAGGTACCCAATGTTATGGCTTGTTCATATTCTATTTAACCTATTATCTTGTTTTATGAATGTAGAGAAAGTAACAAAGAATAGGACAACATAGTTACTTGTAACCAGAAGCTCTTTTGTTGGTTAGAGACGTTTCCAGCAAGTTAACTAGACAGTGGGTGGAGGGGCAACTTTATAAGAAAGGACAGCATGTACTTAAACTTGCATCCTTTCTTATTTTTCTGAAGGTCTTAATAAAACCTCAAAAAACTTCTGCAAACAATCAGCCATTTAAGAGGAAAAATAACAACAAATTCCCCAAGTACTTTCAACTCCATCAATCAAACCCTTGACCAATAGCACAAGGAAGCTGTTACATTGATTAATAAAACCTATTCATAGTCCTACTGGCTCAATGTAACTACTTCCATTTGGCCATTCCCTTCCAGTCTTTCCAAATATGTCTTTTTTTTTCTTTTTCTTTTTGTCTAAAAGCCTTTAGCATGCTGTCTTAGTTAGGGTTTCTATTTCTATGAAGAGACACTGTGACCATGACCACCCTTGTAAAGAAAAATATTTCATTGTGGTGGCTCACTTACAATTCAGAGGTTTAGTCCAAGCCAGGCAGTATGCAGGTAGGTGTGGTGCTAGAGAAGGAATTAGGGAGTCCTTAGATCTTGACTCACAGGCAACTGGAAGTGGTCTGAAACACTGGGTATGGCTTGAGCATAAGTGAGACATCTTCTAAATGTGCCATTCCATTTAGGGGCCATTTTCTTTTAAACTGTCACACATGTGCTAATTTTCTTTGACTTATACTAAATATTACAAGAGAAAATTAAAAGTATAAATATCATCATGCCTACATTTCTGTGGTTAGCAAATATTTACTTTGTGAACTATGACAGAACTTTATATCCTGGGTCAACTAACTGACTCCACAAGGTAAATTCAAGTGAAGAAGACCTATTAATATTATCTTCAAGTTCCCCAGGAAGGCTATTTGGTCAAAGTACAAATGTGTATTGCCAAGGTTTATTTCATAATAATTTCTTTCTTTTGCTTCCAGATTACTTTGATACAGAAGGCTCATCATTTGTATTAACAAATTGAAATTTATCATCATTACTTCAGAGCTAAGTGCCATCCAGGTGGCAGTAATAGATGCAGCAGGGGACATGTTTTCCAGTTTGAGCCATTGGATCATGCTGCCCAGTGTTTGTATAACGACAAGGTTCAAGAGATTAAATTCTACTAAAAAAACACTGGTCATTTTTAACCAAGGGACTTAATTGGCAGCACCTGATTTGCATAATTACTCAGCCCCACTCATGGAATGTTCTTGAGTGCAAAATCAAAGGGCTAATTCAATATCTATAGGTATAAGGGCTCAGAATTGGATATTTTAGCCTCAAAAGTAGATTCTTCAAAACTATTTGCCAATTGCATTTTTTTTTAACACCTCAAAAATATCTCCATTCTAGCAGGGTTTCTCATCAGAGTAATTGTCTCAGGCAAGAGGAAAGATGATATTTGAATTTGTCCTTGAAAGGGGGAGAAGGATAACAACCCCACTTAAAAAACACAACCCAAATCCAATTCAGCTCTTGCTGGCAACCTGCATGCACTGTTATCAAAGTGCAGGCCACAGCTGGGATTCTCTTGAAAAATCAAGAGAGAATTACTTTTCTAATGACTCTCAGCATAATCTATCTCAATAAATAGCAAATAAGGGAGACGGACAACTCACATATTCTAAACATGTTCAGAAGGCAGATTAATTTTCCCAACTAAAAACTTTCAAAAAAAATGTATAATTTTAGTTTTCTTTCTTAGAAGAGGATGGAAATTTCTGACCATTTGTGATGGTGTATAGTTTCCTAAGAGATCTGCTTATATTGTCTCTCAGCTACCATCTTCATGGTCTGTGATTTATCTTGACCTTGCTGTATTTTTGAACTTTTCATTTTATATGTCAAGTTCAGATTTTGTAACACTGTTTTCTACTACTCACCCACCCATCTGCCCATGAGCCCAGGCATCATTGACTCTATATTTTACAGGCTACAAATATCATGTTAAAAAGGCATAGGATCTAGTCTCAAGAAACTTAAAATCAGTCACTAATGAAATACACATGACAGGAATGACCAGTTGCTGGGAAGAAGGAGTCTCTCAAGATAAGTCATCTACTGTATAAAAAGGGGTGAGCCTAATTTTAAGTGAATTTAGAAACTAAATGAGTGGGGGAGAAATAGGTTATGATTTGTGAAGAATAAATGGAAACCAAACAAAATATTTTGGTTCGTTCTGTAGACCAGGATGGCCTCTGATTCGGTACAGACAAAAATAAATAAATAAATAAATAAAAATTAAAAAGGGAGAAAATAGTAAGCTGGGGCATGGTAGCCCATGCCTTTAATCCCAGCACTCTGGAGGCAGAGACTGTGAGTTTGAGGCCAGCCTGGTCTACCAAGTGAGTTTCAGGACAGTCAAGTCTGTTGCATAGAGAAACCCTGTCTTGAAAAACAAAAGCAAAGCAAAGCAAAACAAAAACAAACAAACAACAAAAAACAACCAAACAAACATACAAAAAAAACAAAAACAAAAACAAGAGAGTAAATAGAAAAATCAACTTATCTGACAGATAATCTATAAGCAACATAAAGCATCCCTTATTTACTGTTGTTAAAGTAGAAGTTATTAGTATATTAATAAATAGTTAACATTGACAGAGTTCTGTTTCCCACTGGGTAGAAATTAAATCCATTCACTGTGTGTACTTTGTAATCTGTCCAAGCCTACAGGATTTAGGGAGGACAACAATGCCCAGGGCAGAAGAGACGAAAATTCATTGTGATTAGTGTGTAGAATGAATGTAATTCATTCTTATCAAGCAGTTCTTGATGAAACTCCCTTCTAATTCCATCTCTATCCAAAAGTTTTTGAACAGCTGAATGACAGCTCTGAAAGAGCAACTAGGCATAGAGTTCAGTGGTAGAATGCCTCGTCCAGCATGTATGTCCTTGGGTTTTAATAATCATTATTATAATGTTAAAAACACAAAGAGAAGCAGGTGTATGCCTCTCCTAAACCTAACATTTGATACCAAGGAGTCAAGGTGGAGCAGACAGTTTAGACCAAGTTAAAGCCTCACATGGACTCTGAGGCTTCCTTGAACTTCCAGAGTTTTCATTAATTTCTTCCTAGTTGTTGTTATTGTTCAACAGGAATAGTTGGAAAAGGGCAACTAAGGGTGAGCAATCTAAAGAACTTCCTGTGTACTGTTTCATGCCTTGATAGCTAGGCAGAAGTGAGTGGTTTCCCGACATTCCTGATGGCCCCATAGACTGTGTTTTCTTCCAGATAAAATTTGAAATTATCTCACAAAGCTGAGACATTTCATTTCTTAGGTTGAGTTCATGTCAGGGATTTGAACTGCCCTTACAAATCATTCTAATGTAAAGGTGACAGGATAGTTTTACTGAACAAGACCAGAAAGGAAGCTTCTGATATTTAAGTTGAATTAGTCAATCTTTCCATAAGAGAGTCACGTGACCTGAGAACTAGTCAAGAGGTCTGGGAGCTATAGACTGTTGGGTGTGCGCCATTCACTTCATGTGATCTTTCTTTTCCCTCTCTCTACTTTCCTTCTGTTGTCTGTTGTTATCATACTGATACATAAAAATTATTATATAAATAATTATAAGTTCATAAAAATCCCACATAGATTAATATAAAGAACTTGATATATATGTATATATGTACATATATATATATATATATATATATATATATATATAGTATAGGAAGCTATTGCTTTGAACTGGGGTTCTGCATTAGTACTTCCCCTACCCAGACCAGACTGAAAATAGAAATGAAATCCACGAGTGCTGATTTATTCCTGTTGTCCCAGCACTGGGGAGACTGTACAAGGATGATATAAAGATAGCCTGATATATATAGTTCCAGGCCATCCTGGGCTATGAAACCTTGTATTGAAAAATAAATAAAACCAATGCCATGATTCCAAGTCACCAAGCTGGAACTAAGCTATTGATGTGACCTGAGAATCAGGATTAGACAGAGAGAGCCAAATTTCCAAACAGGTCAGTGTCAGCTGACATAATCATGAAATTCATTTTGCCTTAATCCTTCCAAAAAACAAACAAAAAACTCGTGAAGGTGATTTAATGTTCACCAGTTATCTTTCTATTGTTCTGTCTTCCTGCCTGCCTTACAAGGACGACTTTAATATGAGTTACTTTCAGTAGTTTCTTCAAACCTTTTTCTGTCTATGAAACCAAGGTCCCAGGATTAGTGTATTGGAACAGTTATTCTATCTTATTTTATGGAGTGGAGTGTTGCCTTAATCTAAAGTTGAAAGTTAGCTAATTAAGATCTTTAAACCGAATTGTGATTTTGTACATTGATGATATTTAGGGGTAGATGTAACTCTTGTCAGCTAATCAATAAATCCATAGTTGTAACTTGCAGCTTTGACAAAATGGGAACTTCTACATTTTTTACAACATGAAATTTGGCAATCCATCTGTGCTCAGACTGGATTGGATTGTACCTTTACCCTACTGTAAGAAATAAAAAAGGGAAGCTGGGCCTGTAATCTCAGCACTCACAAGACTCAGACAGGAGGATCAAGGATAATCTGAGGCTATCTTAAGCTACATAATGAGTTGTAGGCCACACTTAGAAACAAACCAAGATAGCAGGAAAATGGGTGGGCATGCCTGCAACCGAGCCTTCAGGAGGGTTGGAAACAGGAGAATCTTGTATTTCTAGTGAGAGTTCACCTCAGCATCAGCAACAGACAATACCTACTTGTCATTATCTACCCTTTACCCCATTTGAAAATGATACCCGTACTCAAGCCCCATACAGCAACTAAGTAATTGTCACCTGTGAGATATTTGGGGGAGGGGACATTGATTGAGACATCTCTATGGAAGGGTTTATTTGGATGCCCAGTGCTATTCATACCATTTCAATGCCATGGAAAAGAGAAACACAAGCTTAAAAATTCTAGAGAGACAAGGTTTTGCTTATGTGATTTAAATTTACCCCAGATGAATAAAGACCAGAGAAAGTTGATGGAATAATTTCATCTGCAAAATGGAGTTGTATTTCATTGTCTCTTTATCTGCTCTTATGCAGTTGAGCAACGATAATTCCAGTTGGACAAGTGTCAGAGGACACCGTTTTCATCAGGGAAATTTCCTTGTGCAGTCTATGGTAGACTGTAACATTTTAGTGTCTTCTAGTCACAATCTATATCCTTAGAATGAGGCTTGCATCTCTGGAACCATAGTCTTCCCCTCTTCAGTAGAACAGTCGCTGTCACAAGCAGAGTCAGCAAGACCAATAAGTAGACACTGGCTCTAAGTCTGTCCCAAGAGAGTAAGTGTAGCTGTGTATGTGTTTGAGGGGTGAGGTTTGGGAAAACAGTTTCAACATAGCTCCAGTAAAACTAGCAAATAAGACTTGCTGAGATGCCTCACCTAACTCTCTGTGCATGGGGACAAGGTGTGTGAGTTCCCAGGTGGCTGCTTGTGCCAAGTCTTGTAACCCATGTATGCTAGTAAAGTATAGTAGTTAGTTTTCTACCACTGTGACCAAGACACCAAAGATCTTTGAAGAGGACTTTGGTCATTCAGAAAGAAAAGGGCAACAATCAACATGAACCTTAAAAAGAAAAAAAAAATCATGTTCCATGAACCTAAAAAACAAAAGCTTCCTAAAATAGTATGAAACAGTCAAGTGATTGAAGAAGCTGCCCACAGAATGGGAGAAAGTCTTCACTCTAACATCTGTCTATGAATGATGTTTAAAATATAAGCTATGGGACTGAAGAGAGGCCTCAAAAGAACCACAAATGTCTAACAATACAAAAATGTTCAACTTCCCTGGGCATCAGGGAGATGCAAATCAGTGCTGCATTGAGATTCCCTCTTACTCTAGTTTCTTTAAAAAAAAAAAAAAATGTCTGTCACCAAGAAAACAATTGATGCCAAATGCTGACAGCATATGGGGAAAGGGAGCCTTCATACCCT
The DNA here is from genome assembly GCA_030556225.1 of Cricetiscus sungorus. Taxonomy (NCBI): domain Eukaryota; kingdom Metazoa; phylum Chordata; class Mammalia; order Rodentia; family Cricetidae; genus Cricetiscus; species Cricetiscus sungorus. The sequence goes on from JANBXA010000734.1 coordinate 23,579,683, forward strand.
GTTGGTGAATGTGTGAACTAGTGCAGCTCCTTGAAAAGCAGTCTGGACATTCCCTTAAAAACTGGAGCAAGAGCTATCCTATGACTTTGCTATACCACTCTGGAAGTACACCTAAGGACATGACATCCAATTAACAGAGACATTTGCACATTTGTATTCACTGCTGCTCTATTCACAACAGCCAGAAAGTAGAAGCAGCCTCAGTGTCTACCAACTGATGAATGAACAATAAAAATTTGTTGCCTAATATGCAATGAAGTTGTTTTAGTTGCAAAGAAAAATGAAGTCAGGAAGTTTGCAGGAAAATTGATAGGGCTGGAAAATGTACAAAGTAAGGTATCACCTGCCTGGAAAGACAAGCATTGTGTGTTTTCTCACACATATGAATCATAGCTTTGAAATTTAGATTTCTATGTTCAACCTGGGATGTCTGTTGAAACCGGAAAGCTAGGAAGGGGCTATACTGGGTTGGTAGAAGGGGAGGCTTAGGGGAAGCAGATAATGGAACACATGTAACATGAAAATAGAGACAGGTAAGTCTGGGGTGGTAAGAGTTAAACAGAAGAGGAGTAGAGATAGATGAGAGGAGGAAGAGGGAAAGAGTTAATTAAAACCAAAGATTAAAAAGTAGTTATGGAAATTCATTAATTACTCTATACCTTGGTTTCAGGACACAGAGAAATGAGGTTGGAAATGAGTTGGAAGGTCACTTTCTGTTAGATAGCATCATGGTATTAAAAGTTGCTGTGAAGGCTGCTGGGAGAGAAAATTCATCAAGTTTTAACACACCATAAATCCTGTATCCTACAATACCAACTGCCAGGCAACATGTGCCTACTGATACAATAGTGGCATGATTGTTATGGGGAGAAGCAACCACTGTCTGACTAGATTTGAGGCACACTCTACAGGAGAGAACTCGTGCCTAGTATTATAAAGATGATCAAAACCCCATGGCTGGGGATATCATTGGCCCTAGGAGAGAACTGTCTTCTATTATGATAATTGGACATGGTGCCAATCTGGCCTCTAATTATTATTTTTATAGCCATAGACAAGTTCCACTCATAGCTGTGATCAAAGCATCTTTTTGTAGAGGACTGCAGTACCATGAATGCAGAGACTTGTGGCTGTCCAAGGTGCTGAGAATAAGTGATGATTGAGTGCTCGGCCTTCAACAGGGCATCTAATCTATGTCACTCACTCTAAGAATCAGAGGGCATCATGAAAGAAGGGGTAGGAAGACTATGAGCCAAATGATAGAGAGAAGGACTGTGACATGCACTCTGCTAAGTATGATATGGACATTACAATAACTCACAGTAGCTATAGTTGTCTGCACAATGCCTGCTCTCAGGGCTACCCCCTACCCCAGAGAACTATTGGCCATTGTAAATGCTACTAGTGACTTATCAAGCTCCAGTAGATAGTCCCAAACCCATGGCCACACAAATGGATCTGGTTAAACTCCATGCTACAAAATAAAATAAAATGATAAGAACATGGATGAACTTACAGTTGGAAGATTTGATGGGGATTTATGAGGGATATAAGAGAGGTTTAAGGTGAATAGAATCAAAACACGTTACAAACTTGCATGAAATTGTCAAGGGACACCTTTAATATTTAAAGGAAAGCATTTAAGAAGAGAAGCACTTGTATGGCTCTGTTTCTAAGGCTTCAGTCCACCATCATGAGGAAGGCATGGTTGAGCTGAACTTCTACTCACAGTGGTCTGGGAATCAGGGAATGAGTCAAGAACCTTGTCCAAGTGGCATACTTCCTCCAGCTTGGTCCTACCATCTAGGTTTCTAGAACCTCCCCAAACACACCATCACTGGGGAAACAAGCATCCAATGTACAAGCCTATAGGCGACATTCTATATTCAAACCATAACACAAAGCAATGTAACTTACCTTAATCTCTTTAATGCATTTTATTTCTTTCTGGTACCCATCATTGTCAGCCATATTCTTCCCAAAACAATTATCTACATCATTCATTTCTCGACATTTTGACTATTATTAAATGTTATCTATATCACTGAGATTTCTTAGGAGACAAGATGCTGGCCAACAATGTGTCTAACAATAATTACTCCTAATTATGAAGCGTCTTCCATGCATATGGTTTTTTGCATGGCCCTTTGACTTGATTTTTATAACTATCCTCAGATATCACACTGTAGCATGAAAAATAAAAACCCAGCGACAAATATTGGGATCCAAGCTTCAAGTTGAAGATCAGAGAAGCAAAGCAACCCGTACTGGCTCTTACCTCTACCTCAGGCTGAAAAGGCTATCCTGTCCTCAGCATGGCTAGAGAATAACTATCTAATTCTGATTTTGCTTCTTCCTTTTATACCTCTCAAATTCTGGGGTTAAAGGCATATAATCCCAAGTGCTGAGATAATCTTTGTGTGAGCTGTTTCTCTTTAGGACTGGGTCTATTTCATGTAGCTCAGTGTGGCCTTGAAATAACAAAGATCCTTCTACTTGTCTCTTGAGTCCTTGGGTTAGAGGCATGTGCCACATCATCTGACTCTATGGCTAGCTAGTATGACTGCTGGGATTAAAAGTGTGTATCACCATTGCCTGGCTCTATGGCTTGTGGCTAGCTTTGCTTTCTGTACCCTGAGGCAAGTGTTAATAAGTCATAAATAATTAATAATTATGGCAATGAAAACATGGCTTTGAAAGGTGAAAGGTTCAGTTTATATCACAGTTTTAGTGTCTAAGATCTGTTAATTCTTTTTAAATTGTTTTTTAAATAAATTTTATTTAAATTAGAAACAATCTCATTTTACATATCAGTCCCAGTTCCCTCTCCCTCCATTCTCCCATGCCCCACCCATCAACCCACCCATCCCATCCCCCATCTATTCCCAAGGGAAGGTGAGGCCATCTATGAGGGAATCATCAAAATCCATCTAGTCATTTGGGGTAGGGCCTAGGCCTTCCCCCGTATAACTAGGCTGAGAGAGTGTCCCTTTGTAGGAAATGGGCTCTTGCAGTCTGTTCATGCACTGGGGATACATCCTGGTTCCATCACCAGAAGCCTCATAGACTGCCCAGTCTTCCTTGCTGACACCCACATTCAGGGGGTCTGGTTTGGACCCTGTTAATTCTTAGCAATATGAAATTAAAGTAACTCACTTGCAAAATATCTACCATCATAGAGAATGACAACTGTATGTGATGTGCACATATTAGGAAAAAAATGTGAGTTTTTGAAGCAGACAAATGGTGATCCTTACACATAAAAGATTTTCAGTGATTGGCAGTTACCAAACAAACAAACAACAACAAAAAAAAAAAACCAGTCATGATCAGCATCAATGTTCTCAGAGTCAACATTTCCAAATTCCTAAGAGGTTTCTTCTCAGAAAATTTTTCTTTTCTTTCTGAGACAAGTTCTCATTTATAGCCTAGACTAAACTTGAATTTATAATCCTCCTGCCTCAGCAACCATAGCCAGCATCTTTCCCAGGCTCTTTTGCTGTCAATAGTGTGTGTGTGTGTGTGTGTGTGTGTGTGTGTGTGTGTGTGTGTGTGTGTGTGTGGTTCTCAAATCAAACCAGCACCCCCACACACACACACACACACACAACACTGTCCTTAGCATGGTAGAGAACTTTAGATGTTCCTAATACACTTGTGGGTGGATTGGCATGATAGATAAGAGGAATGCTGTCAAAAGGACGAATGTAACAAATTGCTAATCAATTTTAGAACTCAAAATACAAGTATATAAGGCCATTCCCCAAGTGTTTTAGCACCCTGTTCCTTGAGGACCCTTGTTCAAGATGTCGGGACTTCCAACCCCAGCCTCAACTCTGGGTGGCATAGAGTCACTAGCCAGAATACTCACCCCCAAATCATAAGTCTTTAAGAGAAAAACCCGAGGAAATAATCCCAGGTACTACTTTGTTAGGCTGAATGAAACATGACTTTGTATATTTTAATCTATTGACCTTGTTAACGGAAGACGTGAAGAAAATTCTGTTTAGCTGAGTTTTACCACAGCCGGGATAAGAAAAGCAGCTAACATCGGAAGTTAGCATAAATGCCTTCAAAACCACGTCCTCTGAAGCCAACTGAAGCGTTGAGACTCCAAGGAAAATGCACTTCCAAATGCTAAAAGAGATTTCAATCTCCCCATCATTTTAACAGCAATGCCATAAAATACGTTCTAAAACAAACACAGAGCGCTCAAAATTCCACTGTGTAAGCTCAAAGTCAAACATCTGTCTTCCCACCTCCCATTTCACCTGGGGTTCCCGGGGCCTCGGCTGAAAGCACGGAAATGTGGAGCTTTTAACATGGGCTCTGGGACTTTTAATCATCTTTACTAGTTAATAACGGCTTCCTCTTTAACCTAAACAGATGTGGAAAGACAGACCATCTATGGAGTGGAATTGGCCTCTGGATACCAAAGGCTGTGGGGAGAGAGTATGAAACAGTAAGGGCGAGCTTCAGATCTGGGTTGGAAAGTTTTCTCAGCATCTTGCTTTCCAAATGGTTTCACCTTGGTGTGCTACCTAACACTCCTGAGTCTTTCCTGGGTGTGAACAATTTTGCCAGTAGTATGTGATCCATAGGGTTGTGTGGATTCAATAAAATGTTTGCTAAATCTTTGCCTGGTGTTCATGAAGACTTGGGAATGAAAACCATTGTACCATTATTGTGCTCTTTCAAATGGACTGAGAAGCACTGACTGAGCCCCTGTTGTATACCCTTGTATATGCATGCCTGCATTAGATACTTAAAATCAAGCTGCAAGCGCAATGCCATTATTTACCTTTTCATGGATGAGCCACACTGACTCTGAGGTGAAGCTGAAGTTTGAATCCAGATTTGTTTCTCTCTAAAGCTGGTCACAATGCTTTCTTACATCTAAGAAACAAGCTCAACTGGCCTGTGGAATGCTGGCCACCTTCGCTGTGGAGCATTCTGAAGAAGCTTCATTCTAGTTGCCAACCTCCTAAAAGACAACTTATAAAGTGATTGTTCATGAAACAGTGGTCTAATCTTAAGATATTGGTTATGATATGATTCTCATAAGCTGTTTACTTGTCTGGGTTGTTCTGTATTTATAGCTGTTCTTGGATGTCACTTGACTACCAAACTTTGTCTCTAAGAAATGATCACTTATCAGCACAGGCAAAATGGTTGACTCCTAAGTCGTTGGAGTTTCCTCTCTAGTCTACCCATGGGGAACTTGTTCTAGGATATCCCCATCTCCCAGCTCCCCCACACCAGGACCCCCAAATCTTCAAAGGATCAAGCCCCTTAATAGTGGTTAGAACAGATATTAATCAATCTTTGAAAGTCAAGTCATCCCCTGAGTATAGTGAAGAGATTGGGTTATCCTGGGCTCTTCCCAGATTTCTTACATGATGAAGTTAAACAATGCCATAGTGTTTTCAAATTGCCTACATGCATCCTCTTTAAATCATCATGGAATTACATATAATCCCAAATAGAATAAGATGGCATGTAAATACTTGTTCTATATTTTAGAGGCAAGAAGAATAATATATGTGTTCTGTACAGTTGCAATTTTTTTAAATACTTTTGGTCTGCATTTGGTTAAATTTATGTGCACAGAATAAAGGTCACCCTCTAAGGACTTCTTGCTATTTCATCCTGAACATCTCCTTCCTCTTTGTGTGGTTTCTGATGTGACAGAGAGCACACTGGAGTTTCACATCAGCCATGCTCCCCACCTGCTGTTTTGTCCCTGTACACTGGGAAACGCAGCTTTGAAAATACTTACCTGGAGCAATTATGTACAAAAATACTCCAGCTGCCATCTGTAGGCTCAGCATTTCTGCAATTGTCTCGAAATTTAAAAATGGGGATATGAGCAGCTCATTTCACCTTTACTAACAAGGCCATCTCCTGTGTAAAAGGAAAGACCTGGGTTTTAATGTGTTCCTTTGAGTTCTGGTATATCGTTTTTGTTGTTTGATGTTGTTGTTGTAATGACCACTCAGCCAGTTGGTCTCAAAACTAGTAGACAATCAGAAAGTATGGAAGTGAACTATATCTATATTCAATAAATGTTTATGAGTTATGTTTTAAACATGTCTTAGATTGTATCAGGCTAGGTAGGTTACAGCTGCTTAAAGTAGAAAGAATATAATTTCAAACTGGTGTGCATAGTGCAAGTGTTCATTTCCCAGTGATTATAAATATTAGCAATAATGTTATAGCATAGCATCAATGAACTCCCCTAAGTGGGTGCTCATATTATTTCAGAAAAAAATAAATTTCTACATAAAGACATCTAACAACTAGAATGCACATTTGGAAAGCCCTTAAATGAACCAAGAGGGAGAAAGACTTGCATTGTTTTGTTAATTTATTGCCCTATATTTGTATGATTTTGAGATTAATGATGAACTCCCTCAATAAAACAAATCTTATTTGAAAACATTCAGAAGCATTTTGTTTTTCTAACAAAAATAGATTATCTTAAACTTTCCTACTCATCATCTCTCAAGGAGAGAATAACATGTCATATTCATTAAAATAGATTTGAAGTTCCATTTTGTGATACCCAGAATTGAAGTAAGCATATTTGATCTACTATTTTGATGGTATAAACTAAAGTGCTTTGAACTGAAGTGTTTAAGCTTCAAAACCAAGCTTTCAGTTCTAGAGGGAATGGAACCAAATTTTGGTATAAGCCAACTTAAGAGTCTTAGCTGAGAAAGTGCTCATGTTCCTAATTGTACACAGGCGATCACATTTGTATAAGCTTTCTGGTATGTATGCATACAAGCACAAGCTCTCAGAGAATTCTGTCAAATCAACTTGCCATGAATTCTGAGGCATTTTTAAATTGCTACCATTTCTACATTCATTCAGTGGGTATTTTTCAAAAATCATGTATCTATCTGTGCCAAATACAAACCCTCAAAGTAACAGAGAAACCATCAGAAGGCACAAATGACAACTAGCAAGAAATTTTAAGTATCACAGACACTGAGATAGACAATTAATAAATGGGACCTCCTCAAACTGAGAAGCTTCTGTAAGGCAAAGGACACAGTTGACAAGATCAAATGGCAGCCCACAGACTGGGAAAAGATCTTCACCAACCCTGGGAAAAGATCTTCACCAACCCTACATCTGACAGAGGGCTGATCTCCAAAATATACAAAGAACTCAAGAAACTAGTCACCAAAACACCAAATCACCCTATTAAAAAATGGGGTACAGAACTGGAATAGAGAATTCTCAATAGAGGAAATCAAAAAAGCTGAAAGACACTTAAGAAAGTGCTCAGCATCCTTAGCTATCAAGGAAATGCAAATCAAAACAACTCTGAGATACCATTTTACTCCTGCCAGAATGGCTAAAATTTGAAGCACCAATGAATGACTACTTATGCTGGAGAGGATGTGGAGAAAGGGGAACACTCCTCCACTGCTGGTGGGAGTGCAAACTTGTACAGCCATTTTGGAGATCAATATGGTGGTTCCTCAGGAAAATGGGAGTCTACACAGGACACGGCAATCCCCCTCTTAGGCATATACCCAAATGATCCACATCCATGCAACAAAGACATCTGTTCAACTATGTTTGTAGCAGTATTATTTGTAATTGCAAGAATCTGTAAGCAACCTACATGCCCCTCAACTGAAGAATGGATAAATCAGATGTGGTATATTTACACAATGGAATACTACTCTGTGGGCGGGGGGGGGCAATGGACTCTTGAAATTCACAGGCAAATGGATGGAACTTGAAGAAACCATCCTGAATGAGGTAACTCAGTCACAAAAAGAGGAACATGATATGTACTCACTTATGTATGGATTTTAGACATAGAGCAAAGGATCACCAGCCTAAAATTCACTCCACCAGAGAAACTAGAATACAAGGAAGAATCTAAGAGATTCATACAAGGTCCCTCACAGAAGGGGAAAGAAACAAGATCTGAGCATATTGGGAGACAGGGGGAGCGGCAGTGAGTGGAGAGGGAGTTAGGAGAAAAAGAAAGGGAGGAGAGGAAAGCACGTGGGACTAGGAAGATTGAGTCAGGGGAGGAATAGATGTGAGAGAGAGAGAGAGAGAGAGAGAGAGAGAGAGAGAGAGAGAGAGAGAGAGAGAGAGAGAGAGAGAGAGCATAAAGAGGGAGCCATTATAGGTTTGAAGAGAAAACTGAATCTAGAGAAATGTCTAGAGATCTACAAGACTGACCCCAACTAATAATTTGAGCAACAGTGGAAAGGCTACCATAAATGCCCTTTATAATGAGATTGATGACTAACTTATCTACCATCATAGAGCCCTCATCTAGTAGCTGATGGAAACAGAAGCAGATACCCACAGCAAAACACTTGAGCCAAACTGGAATCCAGATGCAGAGAGGGAGGACAAGACCAGGCTACAGAAACACATAGAGACAATTGACCTGAACAAGGAGGAGCCAATGCCCCCCCCAGACTGATAGCTGGGAAACCAGCATTGGACGGACTCAGATCCCCTGAACATGGGTCTCAGAAGGCCTGGGCAGTCTAAGGAACCTCTGACAGTGGAACCAGGATGTATCCCTGGTGCACGAAAGGACTTTGGGAGCACATTCCCCATGGATGGATACTCCCTCAACCTAGAGACAGTAGGGAGGGCCTAGTCCCTACTCCAAATGACTTGACAGATTTCGTTGACCCCTCCTGGAAGGCATCACCCTCCCTGTGAAGTGGGGGAGGATGGGGGGTGGCCAGGGGGAATGGGAGGGAGGGAGAGAGGGAGAGAGAGGGAGAGAGAGGGAGAGGAAACTGGAATAAGAACAAAAAATTTTAAAATAAAAAAAAAAGATGTAGAAAAAATCTCATCCTTGGGGTTGTAGAGACAAGCACATCAAATAATTGCCAGCAAGGACCTTAGGATGAAAAAAAAATCAAGTCTTTTTCCAGATGTGTTGGCCCACATCTTTAATTCCAGTGCTCAGGGGGCAGAGGCAGGTGGATCTCTGTGATTTTGAGGTTAGCTTGGCCTACACAATGAATCCCAGCACAGCCAGGTCTATATAGAAAGACCCTACCTTGAATGAATGAATGAATGAATGAATGAATGAATGAATGAATGAATGAAATCAAGTCTTAATTGTCTGCCTCCATCCAGCATTCAAAATACTGACCTATAATGCCTTCTAACAGCAGATATCCCTACAAAATGCCCTTCTCTCAGGCTTACAGGCTTGGACACTGAGATAATTCTGAGACATATGCAACATTTACATGACTTTATGCTTGATGACAAACACCCTGACTAGCTCACTAACCCCATTATCAGAAGGCATCACAGAGTTTTACATCTGTCCTACTGACAGAGTTTTCTTGGTGCCTATGGATTTTTCCTGGTGTGTCATTACTGCACACAATACAGTTCTAAAGATGATGGCTAGTCTTTAACCTGTTATGGAGATGATCTCCGCTCTGTCCCTGACTCCTGCTTTGCTATTTCCTAAGCAGTTATTGATGGCCAGCACTCACTTGATCTCAGAGACAGGATTTGGTTAAGTAACTGGTAGCCCCAGGAAATGGAATGCCCAGTGAGCAAATGACCACAGGAACTTGCCATGAAAACCAATGGGCCAGACTAATTGAGACAGCCATGGGCTTCCCATTCCAAAGAAAAACTCATCTTTAATGATCAAATGAAAATGCAAATTTAAGGAAAACAAATCGGGTTATTTGGAGGGCGGTATGTACTCTAGAGGATATTAATGTCATTGTGGTTTCCTGAGGAAAGGGCCTCTATTTTGCTTGCAAGCAAAATGTCAACTCTAATTATTCAAACTGACATCCTACAGGAACTTTTATGAAAATTGAGGTAGGTCCAGAAGACTTGGGCAGGAAACAGGCTTTCATTTTGGAAGATGGGGGAGGTCAGGAGCCTGGACATAGTTCTAGTAAAGAGGACGCCTGATTGATCGAGTCCAAGTCTCCTCTATAACAGAGTCTTGGGCAGACCTAGTTCCTCTGGCATTTTTCTTTCAATCAATCAATCAATCAATCAATCATCAGTCAAATCAATCAATCAATCAATCAATCATGTAATCCTTTTACTCAGTAATAGCTCCTTCTGTAATACTCAGCACAATGTGAAATATTAAGATAGATCAAAAGGCATATTTTGAGATTAACAAATGACATAGTCTTTGAAGAATAAGCCCTAATTTATTGCCATGATTATTGTTATGAGTTCCATTAATGAGTAAGATCTCCTAGTTATCAATTATCCATTGCTACAGTGATACTCCACAATTAAATTCCAGTATGCACAGCTGGAAACTGCCAACTCTCAAGTACATAGGTTAAGCAGTCTTGGCTGGGCTCAGCTGGTCAGTTTTTCTGGCCTTCTCAAGTGTCATTTGTGTGGAGGTAGCTGTCAGTCACCAGATCTTGATAATCTTCTATGACAGCCTAGGGTACCTGTTCTCCATATGGTTTCTGTCCTTCAATCCAGTCATCTGGACTCGTTTCCATAGCAATGGCAAAGACAAGAGCAAGCTCAATGTCACCAAGACCAGTTCCGTCTCCTTTGCTAGTAGCTCATTGGCTGTAGAAAATTCCACACATGAGTATAAAGACATCTAGTGGGCAAGAAGAGGCCCCAGAAATCCCATGGTAAGGGAGACAGGTACAGATGAGTGAGGAACTGAAGCCATTGGAACAAACCCATCTACCACATAACACATGCTATTCTACATTTTTATTTGGGAACATTGTATTACTTTTACTTTATGTTCATAAACTTGAACAAATATTTTTATTAAACCAGTTAAAAGCAGTATTTCTTAGACTTTTTAGACTTATTCTGAAGTAAGAAACATACTGTGTCCAGTGTGACACATTTCATACAAATGCTTCCCAAATCATCATTTTCTCCAATTACAATTGTTTATTGCTATTTTGATATTTAATTTTCCAAAATTTAGATTGTCCACTACTGTAGGATTCATTTAGGAAGAAAGCAAACAGCTTGAAACCCCAAACCAACTTATGAGCTTTATTCCTCCCTGTTTCCTTTCTTTCTGGGGACAACCCATAAATATTTATCAAGGGCCAGAGAATCCACATAGAATATCTGAAAAGAAGCTGTCACAATACAACTGTGACTAATGCCTAGAAACCTACAGCAACATTTCTAGTAATCTATAAAGCCAGAGTGGCTTTGTGATGGAGAAGGAGAAGCAGAAGGGATCCATAAAGCACCTTCATAGTTCTTTAATATACCAACACCATCATAAAGACATTTGAAGCTTAGAGAAAAAGTTTCTCAAGGTCACACCATAATTGGCTGAGTAGGGATTGAAGAGTCTTAGGTGACACATATTTCAATGATGCTACACTCCCAGCCTCCATCTCTGCCTTCATTTCCATTACACAGTGGGGGTGGGGGGTGCGCGCATGCGCACACACATGCGTGCGCATGCCCGTGTGGCACACGCACTCAGGCATGTACATGCATGTGTGGGTGAGTCAAACTCTTTCCACCAAGAGTATTTCACACTCAGGTGTGAAATTAATATACAGTTAACAAGTATGCAGCAATAATATGCTCTGTGCTTTGTGATAATCAAGAAATATTTGCGAGGGGTATACTACATGGAACCAAGTTTTAATAGAATATGTGAGTGCGGCAGATAAGGGAACTACCATTTAGAAAGCCACAGCGTTTGCTTTATGACCTTGCATTTGGAAGACAGTGGTCCCAAGCTGAGAGTTGGGTTTATAATGACAGCAGATCATTTTCTGTTTTGCTTTTTCCCAAAACCACCACCAATTTGGGATTCTTGATTATGCAAATCAAAGGCACAGCACCACCTTGTTCCTGGGGAAGACCCGAATCCAGTGTACTATATTTCATGTTCTGCTTAGTTCAATAAGTTGAATGGATGGCTCAGAGAACTGTGTGTCTAAATTATTTGTCCCTGAGAAAGCAGTTGCTCTTCTAAGCACAGATTTTGACTTCTCTGTGCCTCTCTAACATTATGTGTTTCTTGGGGAAGTCTGTGAATGTTTATTGTTTAAGTCGTTATCCACGGCACATCGCCAAATAAATGGACTGGGTTTAGTGCGGTCTACCCTGAACAGATTGCTGAAGCTTGCCAGAGGATGCAGAAAATCTCAGATTTGGGGGCAGGGAAACACTCAGATAAATGCATTGTAGTCTGGTTCTGGCACTGTGAAATGTCTGTAAGCTCCTGCCCGAGTTATCCTGTTGTCTCTCCCATGCCTCTGTTTAGGTAATTGAGGAACAAGGCTTCTCTGATGTCTAGAGAGAAGAAGGAAAAACACAGTCTCTTCTCATGGCCAGACCCAATATTTGTTAACAGTGGAAGTCACCAGCAAAGAACAACTTTGCCCAAAGAATAGTAAACTCTTAAGCATCATCATGAATGAGATATGAGTCAAAATACTATAAGGTATATGAACCTGGGGACAGAACTGCCATCGTCTGAATATCTGTGGCCCACCCTGAATTGAAACTTGATTATGATGGTATTAGACAGTGGGGACATTTGAAAGTGAGTAGAGTGTGACAGAGAGCCACCATGCCTTTCTACCCTGTGAGAACATAGTAGGGGTGTCCTCTATGATCCAGAGGCCGACCTCCCACTGCCTTTCTCCCCTATGAGGTCACAAAAGAGGTGTCCTCTGTGATCCAGGGGCAGACCCCCACTAAAAGTCTGATGACATCTTGAACTTCTCAGCCTCTATTCAGAGATAAAAAACTGTGTTGTTTACAATCCTCTGAATTTATACTTCTTTGTGAGACCCATCTAAATGGATTAGGAGTCTAACAGATAGCCTCTGAAACTAGGAAGCTTAAGGAACAGTAGGGGGCAGTATAAAGAGGGCTCACTTCTGATAACCTACTTCATGGGAGTTGAGGAAGAACAATTTGCGTTTCTCTATGAATATGACAATATGTAGTTATTCAGAATTCCAGGCTATTAAGATCTTAAAATATTGAAATACTTCTAATATTTTAAATGTTTAGCTGAGTTGAAGACAGGGAAAGAATCCATCTAGGATAAAAAAGAAATAAAAAAAAAAAGAAGGCATGAATTCAAAGCAGAAAGTGGGTATTGGAGCTGAATCTTGTCTTCAGGAACTCTGCCAATACATAGTTGGGTAAGTTGTTTTGTTTTAACCGGGTATTAGCATGTGAGGGAGACCAAGGAGAAAAAGAAAGATTTATGTGAAATAAAAAGGCAACTGGGACCCTTGCTAGATAGAGAGAGACAGTTCTCCGGAAGAGCAACAGCCCTGACAAAGAGCAATTGGTAAAATGAAACTCATTTCACTGAAACAGACAGTGGAAGTGCGTTCCTCTGTCAGCTTCAAGAAAATAAAAGCTCATCTGAGAACAACCAACCACAAGGTGAGCACCATAGAGGGCCTGCTAAGCCGTTTACACTGTTTAAGTGCCTCAAAAATCCAACAAGAGAATTGAGTGTAGATGATCACAGGTCAGTGATGCTCAGAAGCCGGGAAGAAGTAGTCTCAGATCTCTGAGGGTGGGTGTGAGGGCAAGGGGGTAGGGGAGGCTCAGGAAGTAAAAGCTCAGTACTGGATCTGGAAGCCCCATGTCTTAAGTTTAATCCCTGGAAGCCCCGTAAAAGACTGGACACAGTGGATTTCAGTACGGGGAGCATCTACACGCACACACAGAACAACAAATCTTTTGAGGGAGGAAGGGAGGGGAGGAATGAAGGAAGAAAGCAAGCAAAGCAGCCAACTGGCTTGGCCTACTGGTTTACTACATGGCCCTTAACTGGAAACCAGATAACCATTTATTGACTAAGCAGTGAAGCCTCGTATATAAGTTCCCGGTGATCATGCAGACAGGGTAAAGTTCATTGGACAATAATCCAGGAAAACAAACAAACAAACCCCAAAGCTCTAGGAAAGTAAACCTCAGTTAACTCTCAAACAATTGTTATGAATAACGTTTCAATTATCATAAGCTCACAATATATATTAAACATCACAGATACATGAAGCAATCCACCATGAAGAGGAGCCAGCAGACATAACAGACACATAATCACACCACAAAGATGACCCACCTTAGAACAATTAAATGCCAACTGCAAATTGTGTGTACATAAGTGTGTGTGCATATGTGTATGTTTAAAGGAAATAAAGAGCACCAGAAGTATAAACAAAAGACATTTTTTAAACTTAAGGCTATTTGGTAGTTAAGATTTACAGTGGGGTTTTAAGCAGAAATAAAGTCCTTATTTAGAAGGTAATCCTTGTCTATTAGAGATATACATTGAATTATTACAGATAAAGTGATATGATATATGGGATTGTCTTCAGAATTATCTGGAGTGGGGGAAGTGAATAGATATTCAGAAGAAACAAATCAATCATGAATTATTCATTGCTGAAGGTAGGTGATAACGCATAAGGGTTGCCTTGCTATTCTTTTTCTGATGACATGCATGTTTGTTAGTTTTCTCGTTGCTGTGACCAAATATCTGGAGAAAAAAAAATGCAACTTAAATAAGGGAGGGAGAGTCTATTCTGACTGAGTTGAGGAGGTAAGTTCATCATGGTAAGGAGGCTTGGTAGCAGCAGTGTGAGGCAGCTGATTCTATCACACACTCTCAGGAAGCAGATGACCAAGAAGTGGGGTCAGGCTGCAAAGCCTCAAGGGCCAGCCCCAGGTACCCATTTCTCCAGCTAGGTTCTGCATCCTAAAGATTCCACAACCTTCCCAAACAGCACCATCAGCTGGAAAGCAAGTGTGTAAGTGTGTGTGCATATTCTCTCTCTCTCTCTCTCTCTCTCTCTCTCACACACACACACACACACACACACACAGGCCTCTGGAGGTTTGTTTCAAATTCAAATCACAATACCACGCTTGCAGGTTTTATCTTAAACTGTTACCTTTGTCAATGAGCATGGAGATTGGAAGAAAAGATTTAACTTACTAAGACAAAAAAAAAAAAGTAGCCTAAGATTTGAGAGATATATTACACATGGTAACAAATAAATAACAGGTTTAGTGAATTTTAAGATATATCTGAAGTAATTACCAAAAATGCAGCACAAAAATCATCAGAGTTTAACATAACCAGAAGATGGATTGGTAAGACTAAAATGGATCTGATAAGAGATCACAGAGGAAATAATAGAAAAATCAGGCTAGATGGAATATTGAAAAAATGTGTCCTGGTTTACCTTTATTGCCAATTTGACATAGCCTAGCGTCATCCCTGAGGAGGAACATCAGTGGGGGAACTGCATAGATCAGCTTGGCCTATGGGCATGTCTGTGGGGACTGTCTCCACAATTAACTGATATAGAGGAGCCCAGCCCACGGTGAGCAGCACTGTTCCCTGGGCAGGTGGTCTTGGACTGTGTGTGTGTGTGTGTGTGTGTGTGTGTGTGTGTGTGTGTGTGCACGTGCACACGCACGTATTATGTAAACTTGAGCCTGTCAACAAGCCTGCAAGCCATGTTCTTCCATGGTTCCTGCTTCAAGCTCCTACTGGAGTTTCTACCATGATGGCCTGTGACTTGGGAGGGGCAGTCATTATCTTTAGGCATGGACTCCAGACTCCAATAGGTAGTTCTAAACCCATGGTTGCATAGAAAATCCTGGTTAAGTTAGTGGGTCTCAAAACAACAACCAAAGTCATACATGTGGGAAGGGAACTTTTAGGGAGAGCAACAAGGGTGGGAAGGGGATTGGAGAGTGGAATTTATAACAAGAAGAATGCATGTTATACATGCATGAAATCATCAAAGAATGAAGTACTTTAAAAAGGTTTCGTTAAAAAAAAAAATCCCTTTGAATACATCATAGTGAAACTACGGATCAACATTGACACAGAGCCATCATTTTGTCTCAGAGACAAAGGATGGAAAAATCATGACTAGATTTATAACTGATATCAGCATCACGGGGAGGCAGGAAATACCACAGATATGACCCCAACGAGCTGAAAGAAATGGCAATCAATAGACGAGTACTAAACAGAATGATCTGTCAGAAAGAAAAGTGAAAGCTATTTTCATGCAATCAAAACTGGCAAAGTTTGCTGCTAACCGTTAATATTTTAAAAATCGAAGGCATAGCTTTCATATAGTGATCATCACAGTACAATTTAACCTTTGAGAAGGAACAGTGAGCAAAGAAGCCACGTGAAGCCACGTGACACGTGTAGGGCACCACATAAAATACTAATGTCGAAGATGGAGCAAACACCCTTTTCCCTGTCTCTTCTATTAAGTCCAGTTGAGAATGCTGGGCATTATACAGGAAACAAACCTAACACATTCAGTGCAGAAGCACAGCAGCCTCTGTCTTGGGGACCCAAAAGAGCTCCCTAGTTCTCTTCATCTTGTCTGTCCCAAACCTTACAGGTTGTCTTAAAGAACAGGCAGTCTGAAACATGAGTAGGTACAGAGAAAACCCCACAACTTAGAGAGGGAAAAATAGAAATTATTTAGTTTTCATAACCAAGAAAAAACTACTGAAAAAAGACAAAAAAAACAACAAAGCCTAAATACACATAGGATTGTGGTAAACAATGAAATCTCAGTATGGAAAGGAGATGATCCTAAATAAGTATATATATAGAAATAATTCGGGGGGGGAAAGTCCCAAAGAGGACTGAAAAAATAGCCCAGTCAATATATGAAAATGATTAACTCAAATCACTCCAAAATGTATTAAAGTCAAACTCCAAAAGACTACAAGGAAAAGGGTGCATTAAAGCAACTAAAAATTTGCTTTCCTTCTAGAACTGGGACCCTCTTCTGCCTTTATAAGAGCTGTGTTCTCTAGCACTCAATGTCTAGTACTGTGCCAGACTAGCCTCGTTCTCAAGCTTGAATATGGCTTATATATTTTATATATTGAACATACGATGTTCTTTTAGACATAGACACAGACACACACACACACACACACACACACACACACACACACACACACACACACACACCTGTTTCCCTGGAGAACTCTACTATACAACCTGTGTTGTAGGAAGGTAAATTGTTTTTCTAAAGTTTTTCTTCTTATTTTATTTTTTCTATTGTTTCTTCTGTGGAGTGGGGATATTCATAAGTTAAGGATGTCAAGTCTAGGCCCCCTAACAAGACCCTGACTCACACACACATAAACTTTCAAGTAAATAGAGAGGTGTGCTTGATAAAACTACACGTAAGTTCAATATTATTATAAACAAAATCTCAATAAGATAACTGTTTTATGGACACTAGAAGCTGCTTGTAAAGCTATGCAGCTTACAAATGTGTATAAACGGCTAAGACCTTTCTGAAGGAAAGCACCATGTGCTTTCTTCCATTTATCATTTCATTTTAAAGTGGTGGTATTTGATAGTGAATGCAATAACCAGTCTTTATCTGTAGGTCCACCCTCTCAAATAAAGATTTATTTTTCTTCTAAATTTGCTCCAAAATAGATCATGACTGGTTTGGGCAAAGAGAGATTATTTTTTTCAAACAAAGAGAAAACATAAACAATAAAGGAAACTTTTAATGTATTCAACAATTAAAGTGAAGAACTTATCTTTCAAAAGACCAGAAGGAAGGCTACAAAATAGTCTACAAATCAGGGTAAATTTCTTGCCACATATGTAACCTATAGGTTATTGGTATCCAGCATGTAAATATTTTAAAACCTCTAAAATGTAATGATAACATGATAACCTAATAAATATAATTATAATAGATAGCATATATGTTATAAAAATATATTTTATAGAAAAACCTAATAGCAATAAATGCATAATTAAAATGTCTTTACTTTGTGTGATGGTTTGTTTAAAACGTCAGCTTTTCATAACCTAGAATCATCTGTGAAGATTATCTCAGCTGAGGAATTAAGTTAACCAAATTGGCCTGAGGACACATCTGTGTGTGACTGTGTCTGTGTGGGGGCTGGCATCTTGGTTGTTGACTGTCCTGGCCCACTATGGACAGTTTTATTCCCTAGGCTGGGCTTGGTGCTGTATAATAGTGAAGAAAGCTAGCTGAATGCAAGTGGCTGGGCAGCATGGGTGCATTCATTTGTCTCTCCTCCCGCTGTGGTGAGATGTGCCTAGCTGTCTCAAGCTCCTGTCTCTGTGATTTCTCTAGAATGATGGAGTGCTACCTGGAATTGTAAACCAAATAAACCCTTTCCTGCCCCATGTTGCTGTCTGGTTGGGTTCACAGCAATGAAATGAAGCTACAACACTTTGGAAAAAAGTCACAAATATTGATTTATTCTAATTCTATTTACATGACTTGAAAAACAAGCAAAATTAAAAATATTATTTAGATATATATTTTCAAATAGTATTAACTGTAAAGGAAATAAGACAGTATTAATAACAATAAATGTAAAATTCAAAATAAGTGCTTGTCAACAATGAAAGGATGAAGAATCTGACTGGCAATGAGTACAAAGTAAGATTAAAAGACACTGAAACAGTCTTTCTCTTAAATTGTGTGTAGCGACTACAGTACACATTTCATGAACATTTGCATTATACTTCCATGAGAGAGAACTCTAACACATAACATGATTGTATTAGTTTGCTTTCTATTGCTGTGATAAAACAGTGACCAAGGGCAATGTGGGAACAAGAGGGGTCATTTGACTTCCACTTCCACATCACAGCCCATCATCAAGGGAAGAGGGCAGGAACTCAAGTCAGGAACCCGGGAGCAGTAACCAACGCGGAGACCATGGAAGATTGCTGTTTATTGGCTTGCTCTCTATGGCTCACTCAGCCTGTTTTCCTACACCTCCTAGGACCACTTCCCAGGTGTAGCTCTGTCCCCACTAAGCTGGGCCCTCCTACATGAATCCTTAACACTACAGACTTGCCAGTCTGATGGAGGTAATTCTTCAGTCACAATTCCTCCTTCCAAGACATAGCTAGGTTTATGTCAAGTTGACAAAACCCAACAAACACAATGGTCTAACAGAAAACAATGGAGAGAGAACATATAGTTTGTGTTATTTTATACCCTGTGGTAGAATGATTGAAAAGTAGATAGACCACCACACTTCCCAGAATTTCTATATGCCCTTTGCCATATGAATGTCAGACTTCTCCTAAGTCAATGTCTCTATGTCAGTCAACACATTTTCTTCATACTATTCTTCATAAAAAACAAAAAACAGAAAAACAAAAAACAGCCATCTTCCATTGGTCCCAATCAATGCTCTCTTTTCTTGAGAACAATGAGATTATGTAGTAGTTTTCCTTGTATCTTTGTAGTAATTGTGCTAGTTAATCTCAAATATCAACTTGATGGTACTTAGAATCAGCTGGTGATAGGTGTCTGCAAATGCCTGAAAGGGGTTATCTTGATTGGATTGACTAAAATGGGGGAATCTGCCCACTGTGGGTGGAAGCATTCCCTAAACTGAGATCCTGGATTCTATAAATGGATTAAGTGAGCTGAGTGTTCATTGCTCTCTGCTTCTTGACTACAGATGTAATGTACAGAATGCTTTCTTCTCAAGTTCCTTCCTCCTCAATCATCCCACCATGACAGACTATACCCTCAAACTGTGAACCTCCCTTAAATTGCCTTTGTCAGAGGATTAAAATAATCTGATGTTAAAATTAAATTTCAAGGACAGGAAAAGTAACAAAATCAACAACCTTAAAGAATACTGCCCTGGCGGTGGTGGCATACACTTTTACTCCTAGCACTCAGGCAGGAACAGGCAGATCTCTATGAGTTCAAGGTCAGCCTGCTCTACAGAGTGAGTTCCAGGACAGCCAAGGCTAAATTGAGAAACCAACCAAACAAATAAATAAGGAATGCTCCACTTTCTTATGTATAAATGGCCTGTAGCTCTTATAGTAAATATTATTGTTTATCAATCACTCTTGATGATGCCCAATAATATTTTCCTCTTAAAATAATGGATACTTGAAAGGTTCAATAGTTCAGTGGGTAATGGGGAAACTTGAAGAAGTGGGCACCAGAATTGTAAGGAAGAAGAGTCTGTCCCTTCAGTGTCCCTCTATTTGTCTTATCAGGAGCCCCTTAGAAATAGACCTGGCCCAGTCCGCAGTATCTCATTTTTTCAGAGGAGCAAAACAAGACAGAATCTGTCCTTCTTTTCACAGATTGCATGAAAAGATTTTCTTTTTTAAAACAGTTGATTTACTTTTATTTTATGTGCATTGGTGTTTGCCTACATATATGTCTGTGTGAGGTTGCCAGATCCCAGGGAGGTAGAGTTACAAAGTTGTAGGCTTTGTCGGCCAAATGGGTCTGGGAATCGTACCCAGGTCC